>CATNWA010003100.1:0-20123 GCA_951230385.1 Staurois parvus | reverse complement strand
CAAGGTTGGTGCGCTTTTGTTCTTGTTCTTCATTGCAGTTATGTTGGGTTTCCCCAGCTTTATGTAAGAGCTGCACAACCTTTGATCCGTTGATGGACAAATTTTCATAGTAATTGATCCATTCACCCCACTTATGATTTGGGTCCCTGAGCGCAGGAGCTGTTGTTTTTGTTTTCATTGGCGCAGCCATTACTGACCTTTTCTAAAGGTTCCTCTAGGTCTGTCCTAATCCTAACTTCTCTATTAAGTTATTGACCTTTAAAGATTTTGTTGACTTTTTCATAAAAACGAAAATGTTTTCCGAGCCACAATACCATTGCTGCCACTCTAGTTCTTACTTTATCGATCCCCATCTTCAAGTGCCCTCTCCAGTTGGAATAATATTCCAGCACGTTACACCTTAACACTTGCAGCATATTGCTCACAATGGTGTGTGCATTAATCAGCGCTGGCCATGTGACTGCACTCACCAATAAGGAGCTTTAAAAGGGTTATCACTGTTTATTGTGGCCATGCTTCCAGCAATGACTAGTGTTTTGCCATTGCTGACACTTTGCTGTTATACAGCCTCCATTGCGGTGTAGTGATGTTTCAAAGTGCCTGACCATTATACTGGCTGGAGTGGCAGATGGAGATAAAGTACATGCAGCATGGACCAGAGGGATGTGGGGAGGGTATTGTGAGTTAGTTCACTTTTTTTGTGAAAAGGTGAGCTAGCGCTTTAAAGCTGAGGACCACTAGGTGGTTACTTTTACTAACATTTTTTTTTAATGTTTACTACATTATATTAGGAAAGATAATTGCATGTGATACATTTTAGGTCCCTTGGACATGGGGCATCTAGCCTGCTGGGTATTTATTTCTAAACATCTAGGGCTCTAAGCACGTGTACCACTCAATGCAGCATTCAGCTCTGTCCACTCACAGCATATTTCAGCCTGCCATAGGCTATGACAAGCTGCAGGCAGAGGGGCTGGATGCTGCACCCGTGCCTCTTGGGTGCAAGAGGTGTTCTGATGTCAGCCCAAATTCAGCATTATTCTTTCATTTCACTTTTGATGATAATGGTATACATGACAAATAGAGATGGTAAGTCTCCCCAACAACAGCACAGACAGCAATAAAAAAAAGTGACAGGTGTACTAATCCCTCTCCACTGCACCCAAAACAATAAACTGTTTTGCCTTTAGTGACACTTTAAAATGATTCAAAACCTTACTTCTTTAAAATACTAAACATTTTATACTGACCTGCTCTGTGCAGTGGTTTTGCACAGGGCAGCCTCGATAGCCTCTTTTAAAGTCCCCCACTAGCACTCCTGGCTCCTCTTCTTTGGTGAGTCCCTTCATAGGAAGATGCTTCTTATGGGGGCTCTTGTGTGGGCACACTCCCAAGCCACGTTGCCTGTGTTCATAGACACAGACAGCAGGGCTCGGTCCTGCTCCCTCATCATAGGTTTTGCTGCTATAAACTCTGCCCTGTGGGGAGAGAGTGGAGAGAGCTGCTGCTCTGTGTCACAGCGCTGGATTGAGATTGGGCTCAGGTAAGCATAAGGCGGGGCTGGGGGAGTCCTGGACACAGGAGAGATTTTACCTTAATGCAGAGAATATAGTTAATGTAAAAAAACCCCTTAAAGTGGAACTTTACCCATAACAACTTGATAAGCAATAATGTTCTTTAGCAAGGAACATTCCACATTAATAATTACACTACCAAAATTAGCGTGTGTTGTAAATTGCCTCCAGCTTTGTTCCTGTTTCTTCTTGCTGGAGGCTGCCGTTCTGCTGAAGCCCAGAGCCCCTGAGCAGCAGTAAATCTTTAGGGTGTCAGCAGATCAGTTCCTATATTTTCAACACAATGTGGAAAAATAGAGAGCAACTGAGCATGTGCAGAGTAGGGTGAGACAGTGTGTTACTGGATTTTAAACTGTATAGGCACTTATCTTTAAGGTTTTATATAGCTGTACCTGCAAAAGGTACCAACCTGAAGTGATCTAGAAAGACTTAATTTTCTGACTAAAGTTCCACTTTCAGTCTTTAGAACCACTTTTAAGAGGAAGTTCAGTCTATAAGAAAAAATTAAAAGTCAGCAGCTACAAATCCTGTAGCTGCTAAATTTTAATAAATGGACATTTACCTGTACAAGGATCCACTGGCATCCTCACCCGGGCTAGTTTTTCACTAGCCTCTGGGTTCCTGGCACCAGCATCTTAACTGTGGACAGTTGCCTCACAGCCAGCTGTCTACTGCGCATGCGCAAGCCCATTGCATTTTTGTGAATGGTCCTGCAGTCTTCAGAACCCTGTGATGTGTCCCAGAAGATTGCAGGTGGGAGGGAAGGAGAACTTCTGCTTAGATCGTCTAGGCCAGGGGTCCTCAAACTACGGCCCGCAGGCCACATGCGGCCCGCCGAGCACATTCATCCGGCCCGCCGGCAGGGGACACTAAGTACAGGGGCGGGCAGCGGGCTGCTATCTCTTACCTGACTCCAGTCCCACGATGATCCAGTCCAGGATGCGCAGCTCCTTCACTCCGGCCACTCCCTCACTCGATGTCCGCGCTGCCGCTCGCTCCGCCTCCTCACCGGTGATTGGGCGCCAGTACTGTAGCTCAGGAAAGGCACACAGGAATCAAGGGAGGGAGAAGCCGAAGTGAAGGAAGGAGGACAGCTGACTGCCCGGTAAGTGTGTCGTGCAGATGGTACTGCTGCAACCAGGTATGCTGGCTGCAGCAGCACCATGCTGGAACAGGGGTCGGCTAGTTAAGTGTCATTGCTGTCAGTGGGAGGAATAGTGCCCCATCATTGGTGTCACTGATAATAATGATGGGGCATTATTCCCCCCACTGACACCAACGATGGGGCACTATTCCTCCCACTGACACCAATGATGGGGCACTATTCCCCCCACTGATACCAACGATGGGGCATTATTCCCCCACTGACACCAACGATGGGGCATTATTCCCCCACTGACACCAACGATGGGGCACTATTCCTCCCACTGACACCAATCCCCCCCCACTGACACCAACGATGGGGCATTATTCCTCCTACTGACACCAACGATGGGGCATTATTCCCCCACTGACACCAACGATGGGGCATTATTCACCACTGACACCAACGATGGGGCATTATTCCCCCCCCACTGACACCAACGATGGGGCACTATTCCTCCCACTGACACCAACGATGGGGCACTATTCCTCCCCACTGACACTGACACCAATGATTGGGCACTATTCCCCCCACTGACACCAATGATGGGGCATTATTCCCCCCACTGACACCAATGATGGGGCACTATTCCTCCCACTGACACCAATGATGGGGCATTATTCCCCCCCACTGACACCAATGATGGGGCACTATTCCTCCCCCCAACTGACACCAATGATGGGGCACTATTACTCTCACTGACACCAGTGATGGGGCACTATTCCTCCCCCACTGACACCAACGATGGGGCACTATTCCTCCCCCCACTGACACCAACGATGGGGCACTATTCCTCCCCCCACTGACACCAACGATGGGGCACTATTCCTCCCCCCACTGACACCAACGATGGGGCACTATTCCTCCCCCCACTGACACCAACGATGGGGCACTATTCTCCCCCCACTGACACCAACGATGGGGCACTATTCCTCCCCCCACTGACACCAATGATGGGGCACTATTCCTCCCCCCACTGACACCAACGATGGGGCACTATTCTCCCCACTGACACCAACGATGGGGCACTATTCCTCCCCCACTGACACCAACGATGGGGCACTATTCCTCCCACCACTGACACCAACGATGGGGCACTATTCCTCCCACTGACACCAATGATGGGGCACTATTCCTCCCACCCACTGACACCAACGTGATGGGGCACTATTCCTCCCACTGACACCAATGATGGGACACTGGCACAATGATGGGGGCACTCCCCCACTGACACCAATGATGGGGCACTATTCCTCCCACTGACACCAATGATGGGGCACTATTCCTCCCACTGACACCAATGATGTGGCACTATTCTTCCCACTCCTAATGGTGGGGCACTATTCCTCCCACTGACACCAATGATGGGACACATTCAATCCCACTGACACCAATGATGGGACACTATTTCGCTCCATAAGACACACTTGGGGGGAAATGTCTGTGCGTCTTATATAGCGGCCGGCCCAGTATTCCCACCGCCGTTGTATCTCCGCAGTCTCTGAACAAATGCAGGACACAGTACAGGAGATGACCATAGTTTTTTTTTTTTAAAAACTATAGTCCGCCCTCCAACGGTCTGAGGGACAGTGAACTGGCCCCCTGTTTAAAAAGTTTGAAGACCCCTGGTGTAGGCGATGCAAGCAGAAGTGGGAGTGGGTACCTGTCAAAACTAGGTACGTGCCCCCCCTCCAGAATTACGTGCCAAGTTAGGCAGAGGAGGGGGGGGTCCTAAAGCAGAACTTCCCCTTTTGGGAGAAGCTCCTCTTCAACCACTTTCACTATCGAGCTATACGGCTACAGCGCGGTAGTCCAGTTCTGTGAGGGCGTGACATGACATCCTCCCAGAATGCGCCCCCTGCACCCCTCTAGCGTTTGCACCCGGTGCTGTGATCGCTGTGTCCTTTGGACATGGCAAAAGGCCATTCACAGCAGCCGTTTACCACGTGATCAGCTGTGTCCAATCACAGCTGACCTCTATGTAAATACACTTGCCGGTTATCGGCAGTACTTTCCTCTTGCTGTCACAGTGTGAAGAAAGTACTGCCGGTAACTGGCAACTGTCAAAGCAGACATCTGAACTGATAATCAGTGCTGCTCATCTGTGCATCTGTGCCAACAGTGCTGCCCATCAGTTCCCAGCACTGCTGCCAGTCGGTGCCATCAGTCTGTGTTGCTAGTCAGTGCCCATCATTGCTGCCTATCAGTGCCACATATCAGTTCAGCATCATCAGTGAATCCTCATCAATGCAGCCTATCAGTGCCCATCAGTACTGTCTCATCAACACATATCAATGAAGGAGAAAAATTACCTGTTTGCAAAATTTTATAATTGAAACAATGCAAACTTTTTTTTTTCAGAATTTTTGCTCTTTTTTCATTTATAGTGTAAAAAATAAAAACACCCAGTGGAGATTAAATACCACCAAAAAAAAGCTCTGTTTGTGTGAAAAAAATTGAAAAAAAGCTGAAAATCGGCCTGGGCAAGAGGGGGGTAAAAGTACCCGGTCGGCAAGGGGTTAAGGAGCAGTTGTATTACTTTACAAACATCCTTTTCTTCAAGATTGACATCTAGTGGTGAGAAATGTGCACTGCAGAAATCAGATAAGGCAGAAACTATTAACCACTTGCCCTCCAGAGGATTTACCCCCCCCCCTTCCTATTTCAACTGGTAATTGCGTGGTCATGCAATGCTGTACCCAAACAAAATTTATGTCCTTTTTTTCACACAAATAGAGCTTTCTTTTGGTGGTATTTGATCACTGCTGGGTTTTTCAGTTTTTGCGCTATAAACCCAAAAAGTTTGAAAAACAATTATATTTTTTACTTTTGGTTATTAAACATATATAGTAAACTCCAAGTTATTCATACATTTAGACCAAAATGTATTCTGCTACATGTCTTTGGTAAAAAAAAAAAAATCCCAAAAAGTGTATATTAATTGGTTTGTGTGAAAGTTATAGCGTCTACAAATGGCTGTATAGATATTGGAATTTACACCATTTTTTTGCTTTACAGCGCTGTGCTCGTTTAACTGACAATTGCGCGTTCATGCAATATTGTACATAGATGAAATTTGTCATTTTTCTGACATAAATAGAGCTTTCTTTTGGTGGTATTTGATCACCTCTGGGGTTTTTTTGTGTGCTATAAACAAAAAAGACTGAACTTTTGAAAAAAATATTTTTTTTCTTATTTTTGTCATAAAAAATATGCAATAAACTCAAATTGCATCATACATTTAGGCGAAAATGTATTTTGCTTCATGTCATTGGTAAAAACAAAATCCCAATAACTGCATATTAATTGGTCTGTGTGAAAGTTATAGCGTCTACAAACTATGGTATAGTTACTGGAAATTATAAAAAGAGAAAAACAGCGCCTCTGAGTGTAGACTGTTAAAAAGTATTTATTGGTGAACATGAATAAAACCATTCTCATGTAGATGGTAAAGATCAGGCTCATAAGGGGTTAACAATGCACAATGCCACCTGATGATCTGGACCAGAGTACAAGAGTACAAGAGTGCAGCCTGCACAGCAGGGAGCACTGGAGATCCGGATGCAGACCAGGTGAGGATGCAGGAACGTGGGTGCAGCAGCAGGTTGGTATGGCGGCAACCGGGATACAGGCCAGGTGCGGATGCAGGAACGTGGGACAGCAGCAGGTTGGTATGGTGGCAACCAGATGCAGACCAGGTTCAGATGCAGGAATGTGTTGGTGCAGCAGCAAGTAGGTATGGCGGCAATCAGAATGCAGACCAGGTGCAGATGCAGGAGTGTAGGCGTGCGGCAGCAGGTAGGTATGGCAGTAACCAGAATGCAGACCAGGTGCAGATGCAGGAGTGTAGGTGCGGCAGCAGGTAGGTATGGTGGTAACCAGGGCAGACCAGGCTAGGTGCAGGTGCAGGAAATGGTGGTAACCAGGGTGCAGTAGGTGCAGCAGCAGGTAGATATGGTGGCAACCAGGATACAGGAACATATGTGCAGCAGTGTCAGACAAGCCGGGTCAGGATCAATCGGGCAGATCAGGTACAAGGGAGCAGGCAAGCGGATAGTCAGGGATAAGCCGAATCGGTGCAGGCGGAGTTCTTTTTTTGGTCAGGGTCAGATCAGATACAGACAACAGAATCAGGTTATCAAGTACAGGACGTTATAGACCAGAAGGCATAGGCTAAACTGTGTTGGTGATTTAAATAGCCCGCCTTGCGGGGACGTGTAGGCTAGTGCGCATGCGAGCAACCGCACGCTCTTGCGCATGTGCACTCGCACCACTGCGGCTAATAGGGATCCGGCGCATAGATGCGTGACGGCGAGGGAGCGATCCCTGACACTACCGTTTTAGATTTATACAGGAGGTCTAGTGCTAGAATTACTACCCTTGATGATAAGTTCGCGGCGATACCTCACATGCATGGTACAACTGTTCTTTACATACCAGCATGGGGTTAACGCTTGCACATGTGTGGGCAGGGCGAGGGTGTTTTTTTTTTTTATTATTTTTACACTGTCCCTTTCATTTTTCTTTTCTTTTCACTTTTATTGTTATCACAGGGAATGTAAATAACCCCTGTGAATGCAATAGGCAATGACAGGTATTCTTTTATGAGAAATCAGGGTTCTATTAGACTCTTGATATCTCCTTGTCCCTTACATCATCTGATCTACCCAAAATCGGTGTGATCAGATGTTTTCCCAATTTAAAAAATGGTGCTGTTTATATCCTGTGAAACTGAAGTGATGAAATGTTCGTAGTTTCCGATATCTTAGACTGTAGAGATGATTGGCGCCATTCCAGTCTCCAAACAGCTCTATGGTCAGCCGGCAGAAACACTGGCTGCATTCTCATGTTCCCCCGATGGCACGGACTGCCCGAGAAAGCAGTGGAAGGCAGCTGGGGGGGGGGGGGGCATCTTCTCACCTTCTCCTGCTGCTTGTAAAAGCAGTTGCAGGCATCACCCTGGTATAACCATTCAAAGTCCAGTGATGTACCAGTAGATCGCTGGTCCTTTGTTGGGTATATATGCTATGTTCTTTTTTTTTATGTAGCCTGTGGGCTGAATGAAAAAAAGAGAAGAAATCTCTGCCAAAAAAATGTGTGGTATGCCCACCATTAGAATATACCACCCTGCATCCACCCACTTCTAATGGTGGTCACACATGAAATATTCTTTTTTTTGTTCAGCCCGTGAGCTTTCTCTATTCACATCGATGGATGTGGATGAAGAAATCTCTGCCAAAAAAAGATTAAAAATATATGCCAAAGTATAGAGGCTATCCACCCACTGGCCACCCCAAGCCCCCATGCTTGGGCATTTTTAACTGTGGATGAAAAATCTCATCCAACAGCACTGCACACACTTACTTATGTATATTCTGAGACCAAGACCCTGTTGCTGTCAGAATAAACAGATTGGTGCTGCAGCTGAATGGCAATCCTGCAAAGAAAACCGCAATGGTCAACAATAAAACAGTAACTCAATAAAACAACTTTTTTATTGAAATCTGTGCCAAAAAAATATAATAAAATATATATGCCAAAGCATAGGGGCCATCCACCCACTGGCCACCCCAGGCCCGCATGCTTGGGCATATATGCTCTTTTTTAAACTGTGGATGAAAAATCTCATCGAACAGCGCTGCACACACTGAGAGCAAGACCATGTTGCTATCAAAATAAACAGATCAGTGCTGCAGCTGAATGGTATTCCTGCAAAGAAAATAGAAATGGATAACAATAAAACAGTAGCAATATAACAGTAACCCAATAGAACAACTTTTTTATTGAAACATGTACCAAACAATATTATATATATGCTGAAGCATAGGGGCCATCCACCCACTGGCCACCCAGGCCCCCATGCTTAGGCATATATGCTCTTTTTAAACTGCGTATGAAAAATCTCATCCAACAGAGCAGCACATACTTACTTATGTATATTCTGAGAGCAAGACCCTGTTGCTGTCAGAATAAACAGATCGGTGCTGCAGCTGAATGGCATTCCTGCAAAGAAAATGGCAATGGTTAGCAATAAAACAGTAACAATATAACAGTGACTCAATAGAACAACTTTTTAATTGAAATATGTGCCAACAAATATTATAAAATATATATACCGAAACACAGGGGCCATCCACCCACTGGCCACCCAGGCCCCCATGCTTGGGCATGTATGCTCTTTTTTAACTGTGGATGAAATATCTCATCCAACAGCGCTGCACACACTTATGTATATTCTGAGAGCAAGACCCCCCTGTTGCTGTCAGAATAAACAGATCGTGCTGCAGCTGAATGGCATTCCTGCAAAGAAAATGGCAATGGTTAGCAATAAAACAATAACAATATGACAGTGACTCAATAATAAAACAACTGTTTTTGTTATTGGATACAGGTGAGACATCAGGGGTCTTTTAGATTTACCCTCTCTGTGCAATGGTATGGCACAAAGCCGCCCTAAACATCCTCTTTTGGGGTCACTCGCCAGTGATCTTTGCTCTTCCTCCACCAGAATTTCAGGCTCCGCCGCTATCAGCAAACCCAGGACCAGCATGGCGTGTGCCATCGGGGAGATGGGAGGGAGATTAGCAAACGTCTGTTTGATTATCTGCCTTTCCTGTTAAACAGTTGGAAAGTTTTTTTTTTTTTTTAAATTAAAATAACAAACATGTTACAGTTGCAAGAAAAAGTAAGTGAACCCCTTGGGATTACGTGGATTTTTGCATGAATTGGGCAGAAAATGTGCTCTGAACGTCATCGAAGTCACAACAATAGAAGAACACAGTCTGCTGAACATAATACTACACAAACATTAGATGTTGCCATGGTTTAATTGCACATAACATGTAAACATTCACAGTGCAGGGAGGAAAAAGTATGTGAGGCCCTAGCTTAATGACTTCTCCCAGAGCTAATTGGAGCCAGGAGTGAGCCAACCTTGACTCCAATCAGTGCGATGATATTGGATGTGTTGCTGACAGCTGTCCTTCCCTTAAAAAACACACACCTGTTTTGGGTTTACTGGTTTCAAGAAGCACTGCTTGATGTAAACCATCGCAGAAAAGAGCTCTCAGAAGACCTACGATCAAGAATTGTTGACTTGCATGAAGCTGGAAAGGGTTACAAAAGTATCTCCAAAAGCCTTGATGTTCATGTGACCACGGAAAGACAGACTGTCTACAAATGGAGAAATTTTAGCACTGTTGCTGCTCTCCCTAGGCGTGGTCGTCCTGTAAAAATGACTGCAAGAGCACAGCGCAGAATGCATGCATGAGGTAAAGAATCCCAGAGTGTCAGCTAAAGACCTACAGAAATCTTCAGACATTTTTGTTGACACATCTACAATAAGGAAAACATTAAACAAGAATGGAGTACATGGGAGGACACCACTGAGGAAGCCATTGCTGTCCAAAAAGAATATTGCAGCACGTTTGAAGTTTGCAAAAGAGCACCTGGATGTTCCACAGCACTATCGGCAAAATATACTGTGGACAGATGAAACCAAGATTGAGTTGTTTGGGAAGAACACAACACTATGTGTGGAGAAAAAAAGGCACAGCACACCAACATCAAAACCTCATCCCCACTGTAAAACATGGCGGAGGGAGCATCATGGTTTGGGGCTGCTTTGCTGCCTCAGGGCCTGGACGGATTGTTGTCATTGATGGGAAAATGAATTCCAGAGTTTATCAAGACATTTTGCAGGAAAACGTACGACCATCTGTCCGCCAACTGAAGCTCCGCAGAGGATGGGTGATGCAACAGGACAATGACCCAAAGCATACAAGTAATTCAACAAAACAATGGCTGCAACAGCACAGAATACGCCTTCTGGAGTGGCCCAGTCAGAGTCCTGACCTCAGCCCGATTGAAATGCTGTGGCATGACCTTAAACCTCCTTGGCGGTATGATTCTTTCCGATTTTTTTGTGCTGAAAGCGGTACCATTTTTTTGCATGGAAATATGTAGTTTTTTATTGTAGGCTGTAATTTTTAAGATAACTCAATGAAATCTGTACAAACAAGAGTCTATTAAACATCCCGGGTTTAAAATTTGAAACACAAAATCATAAATTATTTTAATAAATAATCATTTTTATATAATAATAATAAATTTAATTCAATAATATAATCAAACCAAAAACACTGAAATTTGAAATACAGAGGCAAATTCGCACATCGCTGAGCAAAGTCGCAAAATCGTTTTCAGTGTCTGATGACGAATTTCCCCACAAATTATTATCACTCAATTCTGCAAGTGGTTCTGATTTACTATCGCTGTTCTAAAACCGCTTTTGACGTAAAGGGACGCTTTTTGGAAGCCATGGACTTTTCTAAGTTTCCAGGCAGAAAGAACATTCAAAATGCAGGCAGGGCACAGGACAAAGCAGTGGGGACAAAATATATGTGAAATGCATTGAAACAGCAATGACAGCAAAAATTACATTTTTTAAAAATTTCAAATTTTCCGCCGGTTCGGCGCCCATACGTCCCGACGTCACAGGGACCAGAAGCCAGGTGCCAGCATCGGCCGGAGGAGATGGCCGGGGACGCTGCAGGGGACACATCGCGGGAGCGAAGGACAAGGTAAGTGCTGCAGGGACCCCCAGAGCAACGCCGCATGGTAAGCCCGAGTGTATGTAAGTCCATAGGTTCACATTCTTTTTCCTCCCTTCACTGTGAATGTTTACATGTTATGTGCAATTTAACCATGGCAACATCTAATGTTTGTGTAGTATTATGATCAGCAGACTGTGTTCTTCTATTGTTGTGACTTAGATGATGTTCAGAGCACATTTTATGCCCAATTCATGCAAAACTCCACGTAATCCCAAGGGGTTCACATACTTTTTCTTGCAACTGTATACTTACCTTCCCTATGGTTTTATACAGAGTAGCTCCGAACTTTCTCTACTGGGGTCCCGCTGTCATCAAAATATAATTCCAGGTTCTGGTGTCCCTGGCTGGGGAAGAAACTAATGGAGCGATATCGGATATTTACATTTATACATTTACACTTCATACAGTTATGCTTTTACATTTTATACATTTATATCTTTACATCTTTATATATGTATTTTTTTAAAACGTTTTCAAAACATCAAGAGCTACAACTAATTCAAAACTACTGCAACCATCTTGTATAAAGAGAGAAAAGATATGTTATACTATACATTTACACGTACACATTTCATACATATTAATTATAATGCAGTGTACAACTCCTCTGGGGAGAAACTGCTGCTCTAGGTCACAAGCCTTTTGTGCGAACATTGGCTCTGTTTAGGGAAGCACAGATGTATCGGCAGACGAAAACAGTGTTCTCTGCATTCTTCCAATAGGAAAAATGGTGCAGATACAAGCAAAGACATGTCACATAGACTTTCATGGAGCAACACCCCTTAGTGACTTCAGTGCAAAATTTGCCAGCCATATTTATTACGGTTTGAAAAAAAAGCATGGCTAAAGAATGAAAATAAAAGAACCCGCCCGGTGTGTGTGTCATGTGAAAAATTATTATAAGAAAATCAAATATGTGGGTCGCCTACACCATACACATACACGTGTGTCACTAGAAAAAAAAAAAAAAAATAAAACGAGTCGCGCTCCACTACTATAGAATTAAATTAAACAATATATTTTAAAGATATATAAACAATATATGATTAAAAAAAAAAAAAAAATTAAAAATATAATTTTTTAAACATTTTAAATAGCATATGTGAGTCCGGCTTAGTAATCCTACTGCAAATCCACGCTTATTTCCACTACACAATCCGTGAAAAATACTAAAATTGTAAAAAAATATATAAATTATATATATAAAAATTATAAAAAAAAAAATCCACACAGTATTTTTCCTCCTGGGCGCCTTCACCAGTGTGCGCTCACCCGATTTCTATGACGAAATCGTTAAGTGAGGTCAAAAACAGCTTGTGTCCCTTTAAATGGACTTGGAGATGAATGGAGACCTGTCCTAGATGGATGGATGGATGGATGGATGGATTTTCATGTAAGTTGCTAGATGACAACAGAGGAGTTAATAAGCAGAGGCAGTCTGCTGGCCACAAGGTGTGGATGTGATCCAAACTCATGTCACTTGCACTGAACAGTGTGTTTGAAGCAAAAGCTGCTAGGTTGCCAAATTGCATGCAAGAGAACAGGAATTCTATAAAATGACATTCACGTACATGGCGAGATAAATCTAAAAGAAGAGGAGAGACCCCCTAGAGGAGAGTGGGATAAGTCCATTCATCCATCCGACTCCAGGAAACTAGGTCTCTGGAAAACATCAAGAACCCCTGCTGGAAAAAGGGAAATACTCCACTCATCCATCCATCCATCTAGGACAGGTATCTATATCTCCATTCATCTACAAGTCCATTTAAAGGGACACAAGCTGTTTTTGACCTCACTTAAAGGTTTGGTCATAGAAATCAGGTGAGTACACACTGGTGTAGGAGCACATGAGAAAAAATACTGTTTGAATATATATATATATATATTTTTTATAATTTGGTATTTTTCACGGATTGTGTTGTGGAAATAAGCATGGATTTGCAGTAGGATTATATACCTAAACTGGACTCATATTCTATTTAACATTTTTTAAAAAACTATATTTTTTTATATATATATTTTTTTGAATAATATATTGTTTATATATCTTTGGAGTATATCATATTTAATTTAATGTTATATTAGTGGAGTGCTTCACATTTTATTTGTTTTTTGATACTACAACAAGCATCCTATATAAATAGAAAAGATATGTTATACATGTGTACATTTATACACATTTTTTTTCAATGCATAAACCACTATAACTGCTACAAAACCACTACAAGCATCCTGTATAAAAAGAAAGGAGCTGTTATATGCCATACATATATACATTTATTTATTTATGGTTTTGTTCAAATCATCAACTACTACACCACTGCAAACATCCTGTATGAAAATAAAAGATCTGTTATACTACACATTTATATTTTATACTTTTTTTTTTTTTCAAATCATCAACCACTATCATGGGCGTATTTGCCGCGAGGCAAACAAGGCACTTACCTAGGTGGCACTTTAAAATGGGGCGGCGCCGCGCCTTGGAAGAAGGGATGTATTTGATGTCATTACAGCAGGAATCCAGTGAGGAGTGGGAGTATCATGCCTCTTCTGGACACTGCCGTCATCTGGAATCATCTAACAGCCCTGCCTGCCCACCACCATCCACTGCAGAGAGCTCCAACCATCAGAGCAGCCTATAGCCTGGCCGGTGCACTGCATGCTGGGAGTTGTAGTCCTTCCCCCGCCTCCCGAACTGCAGGCTGTGCAAGGCTAGGACTGCAACTCCCAGCATCCAGTGCGCCCAGCCAGACTATAGGCTACCTCCCCACCTAGCCTCCTCGCCCCCGTCACCCCTTCATCTCCCCCCTCCTCTGCCCTCACAACTGCACTGCCCCCCTCCTCTCCCAATGCCCCGCCCACCATAACCCCCCTCGCACTGCACTCCCTCAGCCCTGTCACTACTGAGGAAGTCGCCAAAGTCCTCTCAAAAGCCCGCCCCCTCACTACCTGCCCCCTGGATCCTATCCCCTCTCAACTCCTCCGGTCACCCCCCTCTTCCCTCATCCGCTCCCTCACCCACATCTTCAATCTCTCCCTCTCTACTGGCGTATTCCCCTCCCCCCCTAAAGCACGCGCATATCACCCCCATCCTCAAAAAGCCCTCCCTGGATCCCGCGGACCCCAACAACCTCAGACCCATCTCCCTGCTGCCACTCACCTCCAAGCTCCTTGAACGCTTAGTCTACGATCGCCTAAGCTCCCACCTTACAGACAATAACCTCCTTGACCCTCTACAGTCCGGCTTCCGTCCCCTACACTCCACTGAAAAACTGCCCTCCTCAAAATCACTAACGACCTACTCAACGCCAAAGCCAAGGGCGACTACTCTGTCCTCCTTCTCCTGGACCTCTCTGCGGCCTTCGACACAGTTGACCACCCCCTCCTCCTTAATAAACTACTCTCCCTTGGCATCGGAGATACTGCTCTCTCTTGGTTCTCATCCTACCTATCCCGACGCTCCTTCAGTGTCACCTACAATGGTGCCACCTCCCCCTCCCTCCCCCCTCTCTGTTGGGGTCCCCCAAGGCTCTGTCCTTGGACCCCTTCTCTTCTCCATCTACACCTCCTCCCTGGGCAAACTCATACAATCTCACGGCTTCAACTATCACCTCTATGCTGACGACACCCAAATCTACCTCTCCACCCCTAACCTCACCCCCACTATCTCCGCCCGCATCACTCACCTCCTAAATGACATCTCAGACTGGATGTCGCTACACTTCCTCAAGCTCAACCTCTCCAAAACCGAGCTTCTCGTCTTTCCCCCTGCCAAACACCCCCCCCCATCCTATCCATCATCACCAACAACTCCACTATCACTTCCGCCCCGCAAGCCAAAGTCCTTGGCGTCATTCTTGACGCGAACCTCTCCCTCCAACCGCATGTCAAATCACTCACAAACACATGCAGGCTCCATCTTCGCAACATTGCCAAGATACGCTCCTTCCTCACCCCAGACACCACCAAACTTCTAGTACACTCCCTCATCATCTCACGCCTTGACTACTGCAACTCCCTCCTCACTGGCCTACCCAAGTGCAGGCTCTCCCCGCTCCAGACCATCCTGAACTCAGCTGCCAGACTCATCCACCTCACCACCCGCTCCACCTCTGCCACCCCCCTCTGCCTCTCCCTCCACTGGCTCCCGATTGCCCAACGCATCAAATTTAAACTCCTAACCCTGACCTACAAAGCCGTTCACAACACTGCCCCTGACTACCTCACCAACCTTATCACCAAGTACCACCCTACCCGTACCCTTCGCTCCTCACAGGACCTCCTTCTATCCTGCTCCCTGGTCTCCTCCTCCCATGCACGACTGCAGGACTTCTCCAGGTCCTCCCCCATCCTCTGGAACTCACTGCCCCAATCCCTATTCACATTCAGGCGCTCCCTCAAAACCCATCTCTTCAGGGAAGCCTACCCCACCCTCACCTAACGGCCATCCTCCCTCATTCCTCCCACAACTTCATCCCCCTCAGCCACTTTCCTACTGTACCTTTTACCCCCTCCCTCCTAGATTGTAAGCTCGTAAGAGTAGGGCCCTCTTACCCCTCGTACATTGTTTGTTGTTGTTGTACTGTGCCATGTATTGTCCCCCTATTGTACAGCGCTGAGCAAACCCTTTGGCGCTATATAAACTCGTAGTAATAATAATAATAATAGGCTGCTCTGAGGGTCGGAGCTCTCCTCAGTGGATGGCGGTGGGGAGCCAGGTCTGAGAGATGATCCCGGAGGACGGCAGTGTCCAGGGGAGACAGGGATCTCTGTCACAGAGGTGGAAGAGGGAAGGGAAATGCGGCTGCATGGGCAATACATGCCCCCGCCCCTCAGTCTCCGCCCCGCCTGGTGAGTGATCTTCATGCCTACTACTCCTAGGTCTACTAGGGGGGGGGAGAGAGCTGACAGGCAGACTGACCAGAGACTGCCAGGTGACTGACCAGAGACTGCCAGGTGACTGACCAGAGACTGACCAGAGACTGCTAGGTGACTGTCCGAGACTGACTAGAGACTGACCAGAGACTGCCAGGTCACTGACCAGAGACTGACCGAGACTGCCAGGTGACTGACCGAGACTGACCGACTGTGCCAGGTGACTGACCGAGACTGAACAGAGACTGCCAGGTGACTGACCAGAGACTGCCAGGTGACTGACCAGAGATTGATTAGAGACTGACCGAAACTGCCAGGTGACTGACCAGAGACTGCCAGGTGACTGACCGAAACTGACCAGAGACTGCCAGGTGACTGACCGAGACTGCCAGGTGACTGACCAGAGACTGCTAGGTGACTGACCAGAGACTGCCAGGTGACTGACCAGAGACTGCCAGGTGACTGACCAGACACCAAGACTGAGCAGAGACTGCCAGGTGGCTGACTCATACTGCACTAACTGACACCTTCTCGAGAACTGCTCATACCACTAACTGACACCTTCTCGCTGTTCATACCACTAACTGACACCTTCTCGCTGCCATGACTGACTAACTGACACCAAGTCGCTGTTCATACCACTAACTGACACCTTCTCGACTGCTCATACCAGTAACGGACACCTTCTCGCCGCTCATACCACTAACGGACACCTTCTCGCCACTCATATTACTAATGACACCTTCTCGCCGCTCATACCACTAACTGACTAACTGACACCTTCTCACCGGTCATACCACCAACTGACACCTTCTCACCGCTCATACCACCAACTGACATCTTCTCTCCGCTCATACCACTAACTGACACCTTCTCACCACTCATACCACTAACGACCAGTGACCTTCTCACCACTGACAAACGACACTCTCGCCGCTCATACCACTAACTGACACCTTCTCGTTGATCATACCACTAACTGACACCTTCACGCTGATTATACCACTGACTGATACCTTCACATCGCTCATGCCACTAACTCGGTCTCCGCCCTGCCTGTTGAGTGATCTTCATGCCTACTGGGGGGGGGGGGGGGGGGAGAGCTGACAGGCAGACTGACCAGAGACTGCCAGGGGACTGACCAGAGACTGCCAGGTGACTGGCCGAGACTGACCAAAGACTGCTAGGTGACTGTCCAAGACTGACCAGAGACTGCCAGGTGACTGACCAGAGACTGAGACTGACCAGAGACTGCCAGGTGACTGACCGAGACTGACCAACTGTGCCAGGTGACTGACCGAGACTGAACAGAGACTGCCAGGTGACTGACCAGAGACTGCCAGGTGACTGACCAGAGACTGCCAGGTGACTGACCAGAGACTGATTAGAGACTGACCGAGACTGCCCGGTGACTGACCGAGACTGACAAGAGACTGCAGGTGACTGACCAGAGACTGACAAGAGACTGCCAGGTGACTGACCAGAGACTGCCAGGTGACTGACCAGAGACTGCCAGTGACTGACCCGAGACTACCCGGTGACTGACCGAAACTGACCAGAGACTGCCAGGTGACTGACCGAGACTGCCAGGTCACTGACCAGAGACTGCCAGGTGACTGAACGAGACTGCTAGGTGACTGACCAGAGACTGCCAGGTGACTGACCAGAGACTGCTAGGTGACTGACCAGAGACTGCCAGGAGACTGACCGAGACTGCCAGGTGACTGACCAGACACTGACCAAGACTGAGCAGAGACTGCCAGGTGGCTGACTCATACCACTAACTGACACCTTCTCGCTGCTCATACCACTAACTGACACCTTCTCGCTGCTCATACCACTAATGGACACCTTCTCGCCACTCATACCACTAATGGACACCTTCTCGCCGCTCATATCACTAATGACACCTTCTCACCGCTCATACCACTAACTTACACCTTCTCACCGCTCATACCACTAACTGACACCTTTTCACACCACTCATACCACTAACGACACCTTCTCGCTGCTCATACCACTAACTGACACCTTCTCGCTGATCATACCACTAACTGACACCTTCACATCGCTCACACGCCACTAACTAACTGACACCTTCTCTTTGCTCATACCACTAACTGACACCTCGACGCTCATACCACTAACTGACACCTTTACAGAAAGACCACTAAGTTCTGCCCAGGGAACGTTGGTGCACTTGAAACAGTGGGGGTGCACGGGGCTGGGGGGGGGGGGGCAATTTTTGTGTTGCCTAGGGCAGCACAAATCAGAAATACACCACTGACTACTATAACTGCTACACACCACTGCAATCATCCTGTATGAAAAGAAAACATCTGTTATACTACACATTTAGATTTTTATACTTTTTTTTTTTTTTTTTTCAAATCATCAACTACTATAACTACTACACACCACTGCAATCATCCCGTATGAAAAGAAAATACATGTTAGATACGGATTTGCACCAAACACATAACACCATTTACACTGTCAATGAAAAACCTGCTGTTGATCATGTCTTCAAGGCTCAGGTTGTTTATGCCCTCCAATGTGATTATCCGGCGCTGGTGTGGAATAGCAGCTCGGCACATGGGACAGGTGGCACTCTCCTGAAGCCATTGTAGAATGCAGTAGGTGTGAAATTTGTGATTGCAGGTCAAGATTGTAGTGTGCTGAAGCATGGCCACAATAAACAGTGATAACCCTTTTAAAGCTCCTTATTGGTGAGCGCAGTCACATGGCCAGCGCTGATTAATGCACACACCATTGTGAGCAATATGCTGCAAGTGTTAAGTTGTAAAGTGCTGGAATATTATTCCAACTGGAGAGGGCACTTGAAGATGGGGATCGATAAAGTAAGAACTAGAGGGGCAGCGATGGTATTGTGGCTCGGACAACCTTTTTGTTTGTTATGAAAAAGTCAACAAAATCTTTAAAGGTCAATGACTTAATAGAGAAGTCAGGATTAGGACAGACCTAGAGGCTGCCCCTTTAGAAAATGTCAGTAATGGCTGTTCCAATGAAAACAAAAACACCTCCTGCGCTCAGGGACCCAGATAAGAAGTGGGGTGGATGGATCAATTACTATGAAAGTTTGTCCATCAACGGATTAAAGGTTGTGCAGCTCTTACCCAAGGCTGGGGAAACCCGACATAAACTGCAATGAAGAACAAAAGTGCACCAACCTTGCGCATTACCTCAGTAAAAAAAGTGATTTGATTGAATTAAGATATTTACTCACAAAAGTGGCAATATATAAGGCATGCAAAATCCAAAATCGCAAAACTGGAGTAGGAGACACCTGCGAATCCCATTGAAAGTGGAGACTCTGAAGGTGAAGCTGACGCATTTCTAAGGGAGATCCCTTCTTCCTCAGAGCTAACCTCCCCTCTCGATGGGATTCGCAGTTGTCTCCTACTCCAGTGTTCTAATGTTGGATTTTGCATGCTTTATATATTGTCACTTTTGTGAGTATATATCTTAATTCAATAAGATCACTTTTTTTACTGAGGTAATGCGCAAGGTTGGTGCACTTTTGTTTTTGTTTCTTCATTGCAATGGCTGCTCCAATATTTGTACCCACAGATTCACTTTAAAGTCAAACTGATAATACCTTTTGACTGCCCATCACCTCGTACATGTTACTATTTGCTTACTACTATGATGGGTGACCTTATTGACCATAGGACCATGCAGGAAGAGGTGTTACAGTGCCTTGCCAATAGGATACTGTCTGGTTTATTTTACAGTCCAACTGAACTTTCAGTTTGAATCAGCTAAATATGTTCCAGGTTTGTCAAACGGAGATGTTCAAGGTCTTACAGTTCATTTTTTAGAAAGCAGACACAGCCTGAGCCGAAAAGCCTGTCCTCTGTCAGCATGCTGTAGAGAAGGACCCTTGCTCTC
>CATNWA010003099.1:0-24364 GCA_951230385.1 Staurois parvus | reverse complement strand
CGCTGGGGTGAGTTTCTTCGAAAGATGTAGGGCAGGGCCGCGTCCGGAATGGCCCAGGAATGGGTGCGAGGTAAATAGCTTTTTCAGAGCTTCGAAAGGACTTCTTGAGCCTCCGGTGTCCATTTGAACCGGGGTTCCAAGTTTGGTTAGTTGAGTAATGGGGGAGACCAGACCCGAGAAGTTCTTGATGAACTTCCGATAAAAGTTTGCGAACCCTATAAACCGTTGGACGCCTTTTTTGTCCGTGGGTTCAGGCCAATCTAAAATTGCAGAGACCTTCTGGGGGTCCATCGCGACCCCCGCAGTGGAGATAATCAGGCCTAGAAACGTGATGCTAGATTGCTCGAAGCAACATTTCTCCGCCTTAGCATATAACCCATGCTGCCGCAAACCGCCCCAATACCTTTGCCACATGTATCCTATGATCCTCTAGGGAGGGTGAAAAAATTAGTATGTCGTCCAAGTAGACGATAACGAAGACATCCAAAAAATCCCTGAAGATGTCGTTCACGAAATGTTGGAAGGTGGCTGGTGCATTGCACACAGCCCAAATGGCATGACCAGGTATTCAAAGTGGCCAAACCGGGTACGGAAGCCGTTTTCCCACTCGTCCCCCTCTCTTATGCGTACCAGGTTATAGGCCCCCCCCCTTAAATCAAGCTTTTGTGAATATAACCGCAGCCTTTAGGCTCTGAAACAGTTCTGGTACCAATGGCAATGGGTAACGATTTTTGATCGTGACCCCTGTTCAGCTCCCGGTAGTCGATACAAGGTCTCAGGGTTTTGTCTTTTTTTTCCACGAAGAAGATTCCCGCTCCTGCTGGAGAAGTGGAGGGGCGGATGAATCCCTTCTGGAGGCTGTCCTCGATATATTCCTTTAGGGCCCCCAATTCAAGCTCAGATAGGGGGAAAATACGCCCAAAAGGGATTTCAGAGCCTGGTAACAGGTCGATTGGACAGTCATACGGGCGGTGGGGGGGGGGCAGGTATCGGCTCCCCGCTTACTGAACACGTCCAGGAACCCCATGATAGGCTGCGGGGATAACCTGTTTCAAATCGGAGTCTCCTTCGGAGCAAAGGAGAACTCGGGGCCCTGCGGGGCCCGAAGTGCGACAATGTTCCCGACAGTATGGGGAAGGGAACGAGATTGACCCGGTTTCCCAGTCAATCTGGGGGTTATGGGCCCGTAACCATGGGAGCCCCAGAATGACTGGGAAAAGAGGTGATGCAATAGCGTCCAGGCGGAGGAATCCTGGTGCTGGTTGGCAATGATAGTGGCAATGGGGGGAGTTTCCTGATTAACTACCCCCCCGATTTTATCTGGGAACCATCGGCCAAAAAGATGTTGAAGCCCTTCTGTCTGTGTTGGAGAGGGATACCCTGCTGGTGAGCAAACTCTAAATCCAGGAAACAGCTGCATGCCCCCGAATCAACTATGGCTGTCCCCCTCCACGGTCTTTCTGGAAGCTGAAAGGAGAGGGGCACTACTAAGTATTGCGAAGGACAGGTATTGCTAATAGACAAGGAAGAAAAACGGGTGCACTTACTCATTTTCTGAGGGCAGGATCGCACCATATGACCAGCTTCACCGCAGTAAAGGCAGAGGTTCTGGGCTCGTCTGCGCTGGCGTTCCTCCGGTGGTAATTTAGGCCGTGCCAGACCTAGCTGCATAGGTTCCGGAACATCTCCTGGTGGTGGTGGGTTCTGGATGCTTTGTCGGGTTGGTGGGCTGGGGCCTAGGAATGGACCCCAGGTATTTCCGCGACCCTGGCCGGACCTCTCAGCCTGCGTTCCCGCAGTCTTCGGTCAATCTTAATTGTCAGGGCAATAAGGTCTTCTAGAGACTCGGGAACCTCCACCCGGGCCAGCTCATCTTTCAAGGGATCGGAGAGCCCCATACGGAACTGGTGCAATAGAGCAAACTCGTTCCAGCGTGTGTCCCCCATCCACCGCCTGAAATCAGAGGCGTATTCCTCTGCCCGCCGCCCGCCGGCCCTGTCGGAGCGCATATAAGGTCGCTTCGGCAGAGGCTGCCCGCTGTGGGTCATCATACAAGATGGCCATTGCTTCAAAAAAAACTATTGACCGATCCCAGATGAGGATCATTGTTTCCCCTTTAAAACCCGGTGGGCCCAATCCTGGGGTTCACCCCTGCAATAATAGTGAAATGATGAATCCTACCTTGTACTTTCACATTTTCGGTCAGAAAGGTACGGGGTTGTAGCTCAAAGAACAAGAGACAGGAATCACGGAATGACCGGAAGCTGTCTTGTACCGCAAATGTGCGGTCCCATGAAAAACGCTCCGGTAAGGGTACATGTAACTCGGGGTTCGCCATAGGGAGCCCCTGAGACTGGCTCCTGAGCTACCAGGGCAGTTTCTGCTGCAGAAACGGGGCCTGTGGTGGGCAGGGTCAGAAATAGAGCCAGTCTGGAGGCGATTCTCCAGCTGCATACATCTGCTCCTGCAGGGATCCGTCTACGGCCTGCGTGCAGAGCTAGGTGCCTGCAAATACTGGTCTAGCGGTGTGGGCCCTGTCCGTATATTGGCTCAGGTAAGGGTCAGATGTAATAGAGGGACAGCCAAGCTGCATGGGATACCAATGCACGTCCACTTGTCTGGATTCCAGCTATTGAGCTAGCCCAAGGTGGGTTCTCCAATCCCAGGGCATAGGTGCAGTAAAATTTAGGCATCCAATACCCCTAACGGTTGACCCTGTCGTGCATGGAAGATTAGAATATGCTAGAGTGAGGCCTGCACACTGTCAGGAATACTATTTACCTTAGCGTCTGATGGATAAAGTGCGGAAGCCCTCCATCTGGGCATACCGGTACCCCCGTTGACTATGCCCGGTTGGGGCAAACTTGTTCATGGGGGTGGCCCACTCGGAGGAGGGGTGGCCCCGCCGTGCACCTTCAATGAGACCGGGGCCTACTTTGCAGCACCCTGATTCCGACCCCGTCGGGCCGGCGCCGAGCTGGTTCATCGGGGCAATTGTAACTCTAAGGCCCCTGCAGCCCGGGGCTAGTCCCCCACCTTTGACCAAGCGGTGTCACCTCTCGCGCGAAGGAGGTGGGCTACTCCAGCCATGAAGCATGGTAAATTGGACACTCACCCCAGGGACCCCTGATCAGGTACTCCAATAGCACTCCACTGGATCGGATGTTCCAAGCGCACGGAGTCTAACCCGGGTACTTGTTCACCAGAGGGCCCCCAGTTGGTGCCATGGGACTCACACGAGTACTCCAGACCAGGATCGTGACTACTGAGGGACACCCGTCAGTGGTGGGGTATTCGCCAGGGGCTCCCACGGGAGAGAGCCAGGTATGAGGAGGGGTCTGGAGACCCCGTTGAGAGGGACGGAGGTCATGGATGGATGGCTGAAAGCAGGAGCAGGGTGCAAGGTCATACAAGCCGGGTCAGGTAACTATGGGGACGGTGCGGCGGTACAGAGCAGCGGGCAAAGAATAGATCGGGTCACACGCCAGGTCAGCAACAGCAGGTCAGATCCAATAGGGGGCATTCAGGAGAGGGCAGCCAGGCAAGCAAGGGTCAAGAACAGGAGAAAACAGCAAGGTCAGGCACAATCGGCGAGGTCAGGGACAATAACTTACTTTAAACAGGTTCACAGGTACATCACAGATTTCAAGAGACCAGAAGGCACTGAATGACAGCTCAGGGCCGTTTAAATATCCCCGCCCTGCGCTGTCATTGGTGCCAAAAAGGCGCCAGCAGCCATCGCATTCCTTACTGGCGTACTGCACAAACAGTTGATTGCGCAGTCGTCCGAGGTCCCCGGCCCCCGCATCCCTGCACAGAAGGCTTTGCTGCACTGACGCCTGCGCGAGTCCAGCGCCGCCTGGCTGCGACCCCGTACACTGTTCTGTACATGGTTGGGGAGATGATTAGTCTGATGCACACTAGTGATGTGTCCAGCAGTCCCTCTCCCACATAGAGTTTGTGTGTGACAAGTGGATCTTTTATGTTTACTCAAATGCCTGTCAAAGGAAACTCAACGAAGTATTAAGAGGCGTCATCAAAAGAGAGGTTGACCACTATTCGAGGGCCACCCTTTTAGATTCCTGATACAAACGGTAAAATGGTCATGATCCTCCCAAGAAGATGCCGCATAAGAATCTCTTTCATCTGCTCATTTTCATTAGGTGAAGAATTAATACAAAATGCCTCCAGTCCTGTGATCACTTAAATGGAGGTAGCAGTAATGGTGGGCAGACTGCCTCAGCACTTCCAGCAGTTTTGCCATAAGGAGAGCATGAATTGTCCTGTCCCCAGACAGTTATGGATTACCATGACATACACAATACTCCCCTGACTGCTTATGCTACAGACTGAACATTTATATGGTGTCCCAGCCCCAGCCAAAAAATATCTGCCACTATTACCACATCTCCTGCAACCTTTTCTAGGCCCATTCACACTAGTTTACTGACTTCTGTTAAGATGAACACACAGAAAAAAAATAAATTCCAATTATTCTGCAGCTTGACTTCAGAACAGCAACCTGTGTATTGTTTGCATGCAACGTAAATCCTGCTTTATGTCTACAACCAACACGTATGTAACCTATGTCAGGTGCTCTGGAAGTATACATGTACCACACAATATACTATTCCAATGCACAATTTGACTTCAGCTGCAAATTTACAGTGTTATGCTGTTCCTCAAAATTTCTTGTAGGGCTTATATCTGGTGCCCCAAGCAGTCTTACTGTACAATACGTCACACATTGTTTTCTCACAGCTTGAATTCTCAGCTGCAAAATTTGTGTTGTTTTCTGCAGAGTAAATCCTGGTTCTAAATCCTGCCTTTCTCTCTCCTCTAATATTGCCACCTAAAAAAGTAACCAAGTTGCACTTACAAACTTTTTCTAGCCACTATAACATATTTGTGTCTTATGTCTTTCAAAAAATGACTATATCTAAATAGTTTTATTTCAAGATATAACAATCTCTACCCTCCTTAACCAAGCTGCTTACATACTTGCATTAGGCCCGCACTATATTTGTAGCTAGTTGTCCCAGCTCAGACCTAATGCGTTTTGTTTATTCCAAGATAAAAGCGGTCTCATTTCTCCCTCCTAAATTGCAACACATAAGCTAGGATGCTTACACTAAATGATCATATGAAAATATTTGTGGCAATTGACCCTGGAATAGTATCCCATCAACTTTTATTCACAACATGCAATTGTTTTTTTTACTATATTGCTACTTTTATCAGGCGATGCTCACATTCTGTTTGACCCAGGCCAGTTTCTAACTAACAAAAATATAAAGTTCTATATGATCGTCTATATTTTATTAATTTTGTCTGTAAATAGAGGACCCAGCGTAGGGAATATGAGGTTGTGGTTATGAAATAGTGACTTTAGTGCACAGTCCTCGAAATTTTATTAAACTTTTCAAGATAATGAATTTTAATTTTGCCAAGAAAATTTTCAACTCTAAGCTATAGCCCGAAGAGAGTGTCCACTTTGTCTTTTTTAATTTTTCCCTTGTATGTAAATTGGGTTTTGATTGCAAAAGTGAAAGCTTTCATTAACATTTGCTGCGAGCTAAATGAAAAATTTCCTTGCAAAGTGATAAAACCATTAACTTTGCAAAGTTGAACATGCTCTACTGCTTTAGTAACATTCAACCACTTTGCATAGGCACAGTCCACCGTTGTCCACCACCAAGAATCCAAAAGTCTGAATAATATCATGCAGGCCGTCACTCTGGAGTACATATATTTAAATAGTTGCTGCAAAATAGGCACCAAAGAGTCATCCAGTGCTAATATGGATGAATTAAACACCCCCGGATACAACCCAAAGGTTGACATCATAATTTTGTTCTACAAATATAACAAAAAAAGTCGCATGCGCCAATTGTTTAATTGATACACAGTGCAAACTCACCTTTAACACAAACTAAATATCATCTAGCCCAGTGTCTATGTAGAATTTAAAAAAGCAAGAAAGGGGGGCCAATTCTGCGATTCACCCTGTACAGAATGTGAACAAACCCTGTCCAAATAAAGGATTATACCTCCTCCCAATCCCCAGAAATAGAGACCTTTTTGCGACCTCAAAGCAGCCCTAAGCACCCCTAAATCGTTAATCCTCTACATCTGCCCAAGTGATTATCAAGAGATAAAAGGGTTGAAATTGAGACTATGCAAAACAGTAAACGTATTGTAAAAACAAAATCTTCACAAATCTCTCAAATTAATCATCAAGAGTATTAAACCTACAGCTGCTTTATATTAACAAATAAATACAGCAGTTAAATTAAATAAATTTTATCACTTGAAAAATAATATAAAGTTTTATTAGCTCCGATAATTAAAGTGTTAAACAACATTAACCGTTAAGACCACAATATTGGCTCATAGTTAAAACTATTGTACACACTAAAACCACTACCATTGGGACATATGCCTACCAATTTATCCATCACTAGGTGCCTGGGGAATATTGGGTAGATGAGAGAGGGGCCCATTGGATATACATGCACAAGAGCCTGTAGTCAATGGGCTTTTGTTTGCGGATCAGATGGATTTTGCATCTCCAATACAAATCTATAAGGAATGCAGAACCCAGCATTCATGTCCCAATGAATTCTGAATGATCTCAGAAGTGTCTTAAACACTGATGCTACCACAAAGCCCAAAGACATTGAACACTGGGCCATAAGATGATGCAGTATATTAATGGTGCCATTTAACAGAGTTTAGACATCCTAAAGTAATCTGTTGCACATGCTGGCGAGTTTTTTTCTTTATCTATAAGTTACAGTTGGTTTTCTGTTAACACACCCCCTTGGTTAACACTGTTTACCTTTGATTTACTGTAAAGAGGTATAAATCCGGAGCATTACAAATTTAACCACAAACTCTTTCTCATCCCCCTCTAGGCTTGTCTCAGCATGTTTACTATTATTTATTTTCTATTTGCTATGTTTCTGTAGCAAAGAAACAGCTTCCAGATTATTCCTTATGACATCAGCACCAGGCTTCAAAAGTCTTGCATCTTCTCTAGGAACGAATAAGCACACCCCAGAACTACATCTCCCCAAGACATTTTCCCTACACATCGTAATTTGCGAACACAGTCAGGCTCTTGTTAAGGCAAGACAGCAAACATTGTTTTTTGTTCAAAAAAATCAAATCAACTGTTCTATGAATGTAAGCGGAGTGGGAAAAAAGATAAGTCCTGGGGAAAGGCTGAGTTCTCTAGGCCTGTTTTCATGGCTATACAATGCTGATTGGGATTTGCAGAGAGAGTGCAAAGGCACTGTATATGCCAAGCCCAAACACGGAAGTCAAAGAGTACACAACTTGCAACCCTTTATTTAAATGTTAAAAAACATGGGAAATGTCAAATGAATTGAAGATAATGCTATGCATTGTCCTGACATACACTTTAACACCAACAGTTCCAGTGTCTGTTCTAAAGTTGTTCCCCCAGCATATAGACTACCCTCAGGAGTCCTGCAGATTTTCATAAAAAAAGTGCTTACAAAAAGTCATTAGAGAGATACAGACTGATGCTGATTGAAACAAGGGAAGAGAAAACCTAGCTTCCCACAGATACATGAGTAAGCAAATACTATTGGCAATGCATAAAGTGCACAGCTTCCAGTTTTCGGGTTTAAGAAAAAAGGACAGCTTCTTAAGCACATTTTAACTCAAAGAAAATAGAGCACAGATACACGCCAACTCGAAGCCCATACCATGGACACACAAAGCAAATACTAACAACAAACACTAAATTTGTTAAAGCTACAGGGTTTTTTTTCAACTGCTTTTTTAACACATATAACTTTACTATTTGGCTTTTCAAAAATAACAAAATGTTATAAAGGTTTAAAGAGTGCAACAAATTCACTTCTATAGTATTTGAATAGTTACTTTTTTTATAGGGGTGAAAAAAAGGTGATGCAAGGATATTTGAGTGATACAGTTGTACGCTATAATAAGATAAAGGTAAGGCGACAACGATAAAATAAAATGCGTACCCATGTTGCACATAATTGCCTTTGGGTATAGAATTGAACACGGATCTGTTTTTCTTTCCAAGAAGGGTAACCTCTAACCAAGTTTGGTTGTTTTTTATCATCTCATTCTAAAAATGCACATATGCGATAATGTTCTTTTAATACACCAAAAACATATCCTTAAGTTATTTAAACAGTAGCTTTCAAGACCTTCAATTTCAGATGGAAAAGCAAAGAAAAGCACACAAGTTTCCTTTTAAGCATTACATCTCAAACACTGGATATTATAAGATCATAGATGGTGGTCTAAAAATATACACATTCATTGTTTGTGGGATGCTAAATAATATCTTTTTTGACCAAATTCTGGGATGCCAGGAGTCTTCTTTAAATCACGAATACGAAAGTTAAAGAAAATAGAACAGTAGAATGCCCAGAATTGTTTACTACATGCAAACTGACCCTATTGGGAAGCTTCCAGTGGAAGGAAACTGCTGAAAACATTTAACACTAAAGCACTTAGAAGGAACATTTCTGGTATAATTTTCACATTCTTTTACATTGCGGAATTACTTTATGATTGGTCTGTGCTTATAATATAAATATCTTATTTTAAATTACTTGTGGCCAAAATCACTATTTTGTGCTTCTGCAGATTATCGGCATGTGTGCTTTGGATTAACATCCCCCAATCCCAAAAAACAGAAAAGACATAATCAATCATAAATTAGCGCGATTAATGTATGCATGTCCAAGGGGTTTTCTGGATTTACTTTTAGAAAACAAATGCCCACAGTTTTTAGGTATTGATTCACATTAACCAGAATTGTCTAATATGAAGATATACTGATGGGCTAACATGGGGAGCTTTCTGGAGATCTAGGCAGTGATTTGAACCAAACCAAGAGAATATAAGCCTTCTTCTGTGAGAAGGCAAAGGACATTTTCATCTTCTCTAGACAATTCTTTGGAATTTATGGACGGAAGCCCCTGTTTTTTGATTCAATAACCAAGCTTTATAACTGAAATCTTATTTTCTCACCTCTTAAATGTACACTATTAATATTTGCGCTATTTATAAATCTCATAATTTTGTAAAGTAGTCACTAAGATGACAGTATATAGTGTTTTTGAAGTTACAATGTGACCTTATTGCAGTGCCACCAACGTTTTCTAGAGCAAGCTGCGTCTGAGTAGAGATAAGAGGTCAAGAGTTATATGTCCACAACACCGTGATTCATTCTGATCAGGTAATTTCTTGCAGAATATTAACTTACGCGGGGATCCATTATAATTTTTTGCTCACCAAGGTTGTGACATCCTTATGTGAAACTGGTTGGCGGACCTTCTTTATCATCCATATAGAATACACTTATTTGGATGAGGAGTGCCCCGAAGAAAGTTGCTACAGTTTGTCTAGGGTCTTCACACCCTGATATAGCACATCCTTCATTTCTATAATTCTGCTGATGAAAACACGTTTCCAGGCCAGGCCATGTCTGGGGATCTATTCAGGACCATGATGATAACACATTTATTCTACTATTCACATAACTAACATCACTTGTATTTATATTTAAGAATGCTAGTATTCTACAAGTTTACACTGTACTCTTACAGTAAATCGATGATTATGCAAGGCAAAGCAAGAGGTTCACTTTTAAGATTGGCGTTCAACATTAGCAGCAGTCCCTACAGCTATCCACCAGATTCATCCACTAGAGGGAGTTCAACAATTACATAGAAATATTTCTGGTCTAACAGCAGTTGTGATTGTTTCTGGTCTAACCCATCCAAGGCTCGATGAACTAAACTATACTCCATATTGGGATAGCACATCTGGCAAATAAAGAAAAGCCGTAAAAGGGTAACACCATTTATTAAAACATTAAAAAGCAAGAAACAACGAAAAACACTCACAGGAAATTTTGCCTACCAACCCTCCCCAGGTGTGAATCACTCAGATGTGTAATGGGGAAAACACCAGTCACTTCTTTAATGCTGACTGTGTGTTAGCTCATCCCCTTCCTCATGATGATGTTCACTGTGCGTTGGCACCTCAGTATTTGCCTTCCTCAGGAAGTCAGGGGTAAAGCAGTTTAAGAACCTTTAATTTGACCTGGTATTTCCTCCTTTTGCAGTCCACTGATTAGCAGGGCTTGAGTGTGAGAGTAAGAACTGGCAGAGGAAGCCAATCAGTTGAGTAGCTGAAAGGAAGAAAGCAGTAGCAGAGATAGCAACGTGGACGGAAGCGACTGAGCTCATCACTATGCTGCTTTGCTGCTTAATTCAATGTCCAGGTCACGTTGAGTCTGGGCAGTATGGATGTGGCCTAAATGATTTCTGAGCACACCAGATTCAGGATATCTTGTGATGGAAATGAAATACTGTTGGGAGAGGGCTCTGGAGTGAAACAAAAGTTGTATTTTTATATTATCTTTTATTTTATCATACTATTTTTTTGTTCAGTGTTCTACTTTGAAGTGAAATGGCAATTTTGTTAACCACTTGTCATCTGGCGATTGTAGATACATGTGAATGGCTGGATGGCATATTCCTGGGGGGGGGAATGCTGGTAGGATAGGATTTACGAAATTTAAAATGTCCCCCACTTGTGCCACTAGTGCACACCCTCTAGGATATGCAGCAGCACCTTCTCTGAGATTGTTGCGTCCATCAAACATTGCAGCCAGCAACTGTGTTTTGACCACCTCCAACCGCCACAAGACACTCCAGTGTGTAAGCCAACAACAGATTGCTGTCATACTAGTGCAGTGTCATTGGAGCCAGTGCAGCCCAGCATCACTGTCCATGATCACTGCCAAACTTGAGTCCCAGTATTACCATACCCAGTGTAAATAGGCAACTATGTCCCTGATTTACACCACATGAGTACCCAGTGCCACCAGACCAATGTAAGCCAGCAACAGTGTTTTCCTGATCAAAAGCTGCCATGGCCGTCCCTAGTGTCACCAGATAAATGTAAGCCAGCAAAAATGTTCCTGGTCACTAGCCACACCAGTCCTAGGGTTGCCAGACCAGTGTAAGTCAGTAACAGTGTTCCTGATTGCCACCATACCAGTGGTAGTGTTGTCAGACAAGAGCAGCTAGCAACAGCGTACCTGTCTGTTGTCCCCAACCAGTAACAGCGATTGTAGTCATTTCAAACAGTGTCTCTGCGTTAGTTACCACATCAGTAAAGTGTTACCAGAGCCAGTACAGCTGACAGTGTTCCCCTGATCACTGCCCATATCAGTATAATGTTGCTCTGCCTGCCTGCACCTGTACTGACCCTGGTCTGTTTATTGACCATGTTTCTGCCTGCTACCTTGAAATGGCCATATGCACATCCCACAGGGACTCTTTTGTTCACCATTTGTTCAGCCTCCTGTACTTTCCCTGACCAATAAACATAGCAATCCTGGACCAGTCATATCGTACAACATAGGCCATATCTCTTGCTTGGTTTATGAAATGAGGACTGCTATAGGTGACATTACAATAAGCTATATTCTCTGACCACTCTTACAGAGGCGAGCATTACAGTACACTGTTGTTGATACAATGTTGGTTGATTTTTGTGATACGCAAGATACAATATCCAGAACATAATCAGTTTAACGGTGCTGATGGCTTCACACCACGGCTGGCCAGTTCCACTGGGAGGATGGTCATATGACGTGTAGACCTCCCATGACATCGTGCGTCATATGACGTCCTCCCATGATCGTGCTTCCCATGTGCCCCCCGGCGGCGTGCATCATGGGAAACTGTAAGTGATTGGCTGCGTCCCTCTGACGCTCATCAATGCCCATTACGTGAGGGCTCATCAGTGTCCACCAGTGCTGCCTTATCACACTGCAGCTTATCAGAAGGAGCACCATCAGTGTTGCCCTTCATCACTGCAGCTTATCAGTGATGCCATCATCTACTAACAATCTTATCGGTGCACATCAGTGCTCATCAGTTACCATCAGTGCTACCTATTTACTGCAGCTTATCAGTGTACATACTGCTACTTATTCATATGCATCAGTGCCCACCCTATCAGTGGATCCTCATTAGCACCCATCAGTGTACACCAGTGGCAGTTTATCAGTGCAGCCTCAGTGCAGTACATTATTGCACATCAGTACAACCTCATCAGTGCCCATTAGTGCAGACTCATCACTTCACATCAGCACCCACCAGTGCACCCTCATCAGCACCCATCAGTGCATCCCCATCAGTGCACCCCACATCAGCAACAGCAGTGCACCCACAAGTGCAGCCTCATCAGCACCCAGCAGTGCAGCCTCATTAAAGCAGCCATCATCAGCACCCATCAGTGCAGCCACATCTGTCCAGTTATGTCTAAAAAATTATAATTCACGTGAGGCCTACCAAATCCTAACCATGACCGACTAGAGTAGCGGGGAGCTCTCTGAGTCTGATTTGGATTATAAAGCCTGTTTTAAGCAGTGAGTCTGCTACAGATATCGGAGGAGGAGGACAGTGTGCCCACCAAACAAAGGTCTGGCAAAGAGCAGGCTACCACAAGTAGCACAGTGGCATCCACTAGTAGAGCATTGGCTTCCACCAGAAATGGAGAGCCAGGTACTTGGTTACTTGTGTGGTGTCACCTCAGCACCAAAGGGTTAGGACCCATGTGGCTCTTCCATTTCCCATAACTCTGGAGCAGCTAATATCCCCCTTTTTACTGCCCAGCCAGGAGTCCAGGTGAATACAGAAAATTTTGCCCCCCCATTGATTTTTTTTCACTTAAATTTTACCAATGACTTGCTAAATTCAATTGTGGACCAGTGCAAACCTCTATGCCCAATAATTCATAGCCATAAACCCAGATTCAAGTTATGCCCATCCCTATGAATGGAAGCAGTTAACAGTGAAGGAATTTATAAACCTTTTTGGGCTCACATTTAATATGGACTCACAAAAAAAAATCAGTTACATGGTTACCTACTGGTACTACCCACCCAATCCATCATATATCAATTTTACTCATCAGTTATGCCCAGAACAAGATATCCAATGATCATGCGATTCCTCCATTACAACGATAACACCCATTGCCTTCCCAAAATGACCCAGCATATGATAAAATATGTATAAAATTCGGCGACTCCTTATATTTTTCTCTGAGAAATTTCACCCAATTATTTGTCCCGGACAAAAATATCTGTTGGATGAGTCACTTGTCCCCTTCACTGGCAGGCTGAGCTTCACACGTTTCTCCCCAGCAAAAGGGCCTGATATGGGGTTAAAACTCTATAAATTATGTGACAGAGCCACAGGGTACGTGTATGCCTTTCTCGCGTATGAAGGAAAGGACACCCCAACTGCATCCCCCAGAATTCCCAGCAAGTGGAAAAGTCATTCGGCAGTTGTATTTCCACTCCTTGAAAAGGGTTATCATCTATATGTTGATAATTTTTACACCAGCTTGCCTTCCCGCAAAGGCTGGTGAACACAAGACTACAGTGAGGGGAGTTGGTGAGTTTGAGGAATGAAGAGATATTGGCTATAAAGTGGCGGGACAAACGAGACATCTGCATGCTCTCATCAATTCATAATGACACCCACGTGCAAATCACCAGAAGAAATGACACAATCCAAAAACCAGAATGTGTCCACGATTATAATTTGTTCATGGGGGGAGTCGACTTCAGTGATCAGATGATCCAGCCCTACTTTGCTGTAAAGAAGACCCCATTTGTTAAAAAGAAATCTCCATTTATTTTCTCAAATTTGGCCATTTATATACATATGTGAGATCTACCGGAAATTCACCGAGACACCCATGTCCTTTCTTCGCTATCAGGAGGAAATTGTCACTTCCTTTTGTACCCTGGAGGCCCCACCAGAAAGTGTTTCGCTCGGATGCAGTACTTAGACTCCACAAATGCCATTTTCCTGAAAAAGTCACTCCTGGAGAAAGAGGTCAAAGATGTAAAAAAAAAATGTTGGGTGTGCTCCAGAAGAGGAGTTAGACGAGACACCAGTTTTTATTGTCCTCAGTGTCCTTCCCAACCAGGCCTCTGCATAGGTGACTGTTTCCGCCGTTTCCATACTTCTCTACAAGTATGGTAAACGTAATTCTGACTTTCCTGCCATTCACTCCTCATGCCTCTAATTGCTCCTGAAATTTACCCTAGCCTGTTATTTGACAACGCCACTGCCTGCCGGCCTAAACTGACCATATCTCTGCCTGCCCTGGAACTGACCCTGGCCTGTTTATTGATGATGCCTCTGCTTGCCGTCTAAATTTGTCAACCAAATTTCTGTCTGCCATCTGAAACAGACATCGGCTTGTTAATTGACCACGTTTTTGCCTGCTGCTTGGACTGATCTTTCTGCCCTGATACTGTAGTAGTAGGATTCAAGATTACACAGAGGGTCTCAAAATATGTGAGGGGCTTCATAATAGTTTTTCAGAGTGGAGAAAACAATTTTTGGTTTTCTCTGGGTTTTATAATTTCCGAAAAAAAGGGTCTGTTAGCCTGGAGGTTTCGAAGAGATGGGTGGGGACGAAGCCTCCACCCCTGTGACCAGGTTTTACGCTGACCGAAGCCTAATATTTCTGCCTGATGACAACTTATTGCCAACACATGCCTTTGCCTGCCACATGAACTGACTACACCTCTGCTTGCTACCTGTACATGGACCATGTTCCTGCCTACTACCAGGACTGATATTTTGGCTGTGCTGACCATGTCTCTGCCTTGACAATTCCTTTGGCTGCTTCTTGACCACGTCCCTGCCTTCTGCCTGGACCAATGCTCTCCTCTGTGGACAAACTGCACTACTAAAACCACAAGGTAATCATTTGCTTACCATTTTCTCAGCAGAATGTATTCTGAGGTGTAATTCTAAGTATGTACATACTATGTGTTAGAAATATGAAGGGCCTTCTAAAAACGATAGATTGTCTGGAAATTAGATGTGTAATTTATGTCCCTAGAACACTTGACGATGCTACTTGGATGTCGGAACTCTGTATGTGGCCAGGCTGTTAAAAAGTCTCACACATGTGGTATTGCCTGGATACTCAGGATAAGTAGCAGAATGTATTTTTGGGTGTATTTTTTGTTATTTACATGCTATGTGTAAGAAGTATCTTATAAATGGACAACTTTGTGTAAAAAAAAAAAGTTTTCATTTTCTTTCCACATATTCCAAAAACTTGTGGAAAAAAAAATAACAATAACATGTTTAAAAGACTCATTATGCCTCATAGAATATATGTTGGGGTGTTTGCTTCTCAAAATGGGGTCATTTTGTGGGTTATTCTATTGTCCTGGTACATTCAGGGCCTTCAAAAGTGTAATAGGTAGTCAAGATATTAGATGTGTAATGTATGTCTCTAAACACCTGATAGTGCTCCTTGCATGTTGGGCCTCTCTATGTATGTAGTCAGGGACTGTGGAAGTCGAGCTGGGATGGCACTGCAGATGTGCTTTCCAGGGCCAGAGCTGTGGCAGTTCCAGCAACAATAGCCCAGCCTCTAAAGAACTCAATGGGGTTGACTTACTAAAATTGGAGAGTGCAAAATCAGGTGCAGCGTCTGCATAGAAAGCAATCGGCTTCCATTTTTTTTTGGTCATAGCTTAATTGAACTTAGAAGCTGATTGGCACAGCTGCAACAGTATTTTGCACTCTCCAGTTTTAGTAAATCAACTCCTGTGCATATGAGTAGGAACTCTAACCATACTGCTGGGCTAAACAAGAGGAATTGCCTGATTTGCCCATCCACACTAGACAGTGTGGATGGAGGAATTTCCCCTTCTGGCTGCTGAATACCCAAACAGGGACTGGCATCTCATTGGAACCAGTCACTGTTCAGATGATGTAAATATTCCACCCAATTGTAGCTCAGGAATCAGCTGGAATTTGTGAGGGTTTCCCATCATTTTCAAGGTAAAACTCCACTTTGTTGTTGTTGGTTTTTTTTTGTTGACATTCCTAGTTTCTTGGTAGTATCGCAAACTTGTAGAGTTCTATGATTGGCTGTATGTTTGTCTCATGGTCTTACTAATAAATCTGCTCTTATCATTACAGTATTACTTATTTTTTAAGGCGTCCCTTGCCTAGAGGGATGCAGACACCACAGTTTTTAATCATGTGAACACTGGATGGTGTTTCATGCAGTATTATTGAGGGTTGACCCCTCTAAGGCTGCATTCACACTTGAAGCTCAAAACTCGAAGCTCAAAAACACTCAAAACTTAACAAATCAATTGTTCTCTATGGTTGCATGTTCCAGCTATCAGGTGCTATCAGGTGTGAACAGGCACCATAGAGAACAATTGATTTTTTAAGTTTGAGCTTTTTTGGAGCTTGGAGCTACAAAACACTCAAGTGTGAATGCAGCATAATTTAGGGGCAAAACACACCTCAACAACATTGCAGTAATTTATGTTAGTTGCACATTGCACTGCCATTCAATATAAATGGCATCCTAATGCATTTAGAGGCAATGAGCAATACACATGCACTGCAGTGTAGCACATTGCACACTTGCGCTTTGCCAAAACTAGTGCGTCTGTTTTTTTGGACATTTTGTTGCTTTGCCAGTCTATTCTTTTAAATGGGGTTGCCTTATTGCAATGCACATTAATGTGTGACACAAAGCACACAAAGCTTGTGTGCTCTAATGCAAAACACACAGGAATGGAGAAGTATGAATTAGAATCTTCTATGGTATCGCACAGTGAGTCAAAACAGCTGCTTTATTCTAAGAGTTAGGCAGTATGTTCTATTTCCTTTATTATTTCCCTTCCACCCAAAGGGGGGTGTTTCCTCCATTCTAGACTTGCGAGCCTTGAACAGCATTCCAATACCCTCAAAAGTTTCAGGATTGGATCCCCTCTATAAATGGCATATTTCAATCCACCCCAGTCCAGTCACTTGATGTAGAAGTTGGGTTCCTCCCTGTGTCATCCCCTGTGTCATGGAGTGTTTGACAAGAGAGGCTGAATTTTGGACGTTACCCACCCGTTTTCACTTGAACGTTCATTGATGCGCTCCCTCCTCTCACCCTGCAGCAGTCGCTTCCATTGACTCAGGAGCTGGAGCATTGTATCATGTTACTGCAACTGGAAGTGTACTGGAATAAGGTATTTTATACATATCTATCTTTACCAGCACAGATAGGAGGAGAATGGAAGAAGTGGTTTTAGGCATATTTTATATGCAGCCTTTACTTCTAACTTTGGGTTATTGCAGTAACATGGCCCCATCCACTCCTTGGGGTTACATATATATGTATTATTTATAATAATCTATATATATATATATAAATATATATATATATATATATATATATATAAAATGTATATTCGCTACGCAAATGTGATTTGAAATATATAAAAACCTAACACCTGAAAAAGTGCACAATAAATCACTCACCTAAATAAATGAAAAAAACAAACATAAATGAGTACATTAAATGTGTAAGCATGCAGCTGCCTGACCAGTAATAGTGAATAATCCAATAATCACCTCATGAAACAAATGACAATTAAAAAGCAGCGCAAAAAAAAACAATTATAAAACACAATAGCAAAGTGAAAATATGTCACACAAAATATAACACTTCAATAAATATACACAAATATTTTAAATCATTTGACATAAGTCCACAACTGAAAAATGAAAATTATGTATGAAAGTACATCAAAGTCCTCTACTGATCCATCAAGATCACCACGTGAACAACATAACGATAAATTGGTTGAGTAAAATGCACTCAAAAATATCACCACGCATGCTCCAAGGAAAACCTCCCCCAATTCAGTGGCACTCACCAGATATCGTGGCCATTTCAACCTGATGGGGCATTAGCAACTTTGGTGAGTTTCAGCATCTGTACAGTATCATCAAATCAACATGGCCCTTCAATCACGTTAGAGACTGATATGATGGCAGGACATCCTCCAAACTATTACACTCCATACTCAGGGAATTATATGTGAAAGGAAACTCATAGCGTAAATCCATTAAACACCATTTTTTATTGGATAGAAAACTATTGCACCTCACTCATAAAAATTAAATGAATGTATGCCAAAATTATCCACTAATAAACCGTAAAGGTATCAGTATATCACATGGAGCGAGTGTCTCACCGATCCTCCTCACGAGCGATAAGAGTCCCTACTTCGGCGGGGGATGTGAAGGTGGATGGCTTCATTACAGAATACGTCGTGCGGCTCGACCCTGACACGTCGTTTCGTCACCAGACTTTTATCAAAGGGTTTCCCTTGTGCATTAGTATTCATCCATTTATCACATAAGTTGTTCACGTGGTGATCTTTGGAGGATCAATAAGGACTTATATACTTTCATCACAATTTTCATTTTTACTCAGCTAGTGGAGTTATGTCAAATGATTTTAAATAGTTGCATGTGTGTTTATGAAGTGTATATTTTGTGTCCTGTTTTCACTTTGCATCTTGCCCCTTTCTCATGTTCAAATTGCCCACCCGTCTTATTTGTCCTGATATAGACAGACTGAACCATAGCTATATCTGTACATTATATATTATTATTATTTATACAGTATTTATTAAAGCGCCAATAGTTCGCATCAGCGCCTGTAACATTACAAAGAGGGAAGAACAATGTGACAGAACAATACCAATACAATGACAAACATGAGGGATCGAGGGCCTGCTCTTTCGAGCTTACAATCTAGGAGGGAGGGGATGGTGGCACAGGAGGAGATAGCTGTGGGGGATGGGGAGTGGGTAGGAAGAGTGGAGGAAGTCGGCAAGTTAGCAGGGGGCAGTGGGGTAGGCTTCCCTGAAGAGATGGGTTTTCAGGGTGCGCCTAAAGGAGAAGGAGAGTAGGTGATAATCTGATGGGTATGGGGGCAGGGAGTTTCCAGAGGGATGGGGTGACACCTGGAGAAGTCCTGGAGGCGGGCATGGGAGAGAGGAGACCAGGGAACTAGAGAGAAAGGAGGTCTTGTGTGAGGAGCGGAGTTGTGCGTGCTGGGCGGGTACTTGGATATTAGTTCAGGTGTGAGTGATGTAGTTCGGGGCAGTATGGTGGACAGCTTTGTACGTCAGTGTTAGGATTTTGAATTTGATCCGTTGTGCAATCGGAAGCCAGTGGAGGGATTGGCAGAGGGGGGTGGCGGAAACGGAGGCAGGTTGGAAAAGGTGAATGATGATCTGGCAGCCGTATTCAGGAATCGACTGAAGCGGGGATAGCCAGCGGCGAGGCAGGCCAGTGAGGAGGGAGTTGCAGTAGTCGAGTCGTGATATGATGAGGAGTGGATGAGCTGTTTAGATGGTTTCTGGGGTTAGGAACGTGCGGATTTTGGCGATGTTGCGGAGGTGGAGTGCACGAGTTTGAGTTAAAGATTGGACTTGGGGCTGGAAGGATAGGTTGGAGTCCAGAATGACACCAAGTACTCAGGCCTGCGGGGGCGGGTTTGATGGTGGCGTTGTTGGATGTGATGGAGAAGTCAATGGGGGGTGGTGTCCGGGCTGGGGGGAAGACAAGAAAACTCGGTTTTGGAGAGAGGTTTCACTTTAAGGAAGTGGAGCGACATCCAGTCTGATATGTCGCTCAGTAGGTGTGTGATTCGGGCAGAGACTGAGGGGTGAGGTGGGGGGGTTGAGAGATAGATTTGTGTGTCGTCGGCATAGAGGTGGTAGTTGAAGCCGTGAGAGTGTATGAGTTGGCCAAGGGAGGAGGTGTAGATGGAGAAGAGAAGGGGCCCCGAGGACAGAGCCTTGAGGGACCCCAACAGAGAGGGGAGTGAGGGGGAGGTGGGTAGCATTATAGGTAACGCTGAAAGAGCGTTGTGACAGGTAGGATGAGAGCCAGAGAGAGCAGAATCTCTGAGGCCGAGGGAGTGTAGTTTTTTGAGGAGGAGGGGGTGGGGTCGACTGTGTCGAAGGCCGCAGAGAGGTCAAGGAGTAGGAGCACTGAATAGTGGCCATTAGCTTTGGCGGTTAGCAGTACGTTGGAGAGTTTTGAGTAAGGCAGTACTTCGGTGGTGAGTGTAGGGGACGGAAGCCGGACTGTAGGGGATCGAGGAGGTGATGTTGTCTTTGAGGTGAGAGCATAGGCGGGTGTAGACTAGGCGCTCGAGGAGTTTAGATGTAAATGGGAGCAGAGTGAGATGGGTCTGAGGTTGTTCGGTGTATTGGGGTCCAGGAGGGCTTTTTAAGTATGGGGTGTGATGTGTCCTGTGTGCATGTTTCAGAGGGGAGGGAAAGTGCCCTGAGGAGAGGGAGAGATTGAAGATGTGGGTGTGGGGAGCGTAGGATGGAGGTAGGAGGGAGGTCGTAGGAGTTGTGAGGGGATAGGGTCGATGGGGGCAGGTGGTGAGGCGGGCATCAGAGAGGATCTTGGAGACTTCCTCATGGTAGTAAGGTCAAAGGTGCGGAGTTGGGTTAGGGCGCTTCTAGTAATGAGGAATGTAGAGTGGGGTGGCAGTGGGGGTCAGAGCAGTGGTGGGGCCATGGGAGAGGGGTGATGAGGGGGTAGCTGAGTGTGGGGGGACGGGGGGTTGGAGGGAGTTTGAGCTAGCGACGAAGTCCCTGGGGTTTGATGTCGTGGGGAGGGGATGAGGGGGGGTAGCTGTTGTGATGGAGGTGGGAGGGAGGGTGAGGGGGGGGGGGAGGGGCGGCAATGTGGGGTGAGGTGTGTCATCTTGTTTTTGAACGTGATTGGCGAATCTCAAGGGCGATGACGTGAGTTTATATATAGTGTCCAGTTCAACTGAGGGGGACATCATGGTTACTGAATCATTATCCTTGTGCTCCCAATGGAGTCACAAGAGGGATTTTACAAGTAAACAAAATTGTTTTTTGTTTGAGAGTAGTTATGAGCGTCATACATGCCATATGTACAATTTCATTTCACAACTGCCATGACCCAAGTATAAATGTGTATTCCAGGTTCAATATAGTGCATTAACGTTGGAATCTTAATTTGAAAACAATCTAATCAAATCAATGGCCTAATGTTTTCTTTGTTGACAGTTGTGATATTATTGCCACCTATTAATCTCTTTGCTGTTCTTGAAGGATGGATATTCCAGACACATGGGAGCCTTATTAAAAAATTTACATTCATTGATGACTGAGTTCAGAAGAATAAATTAATTATGTAATTGTTCAGATTTAAAATTGCAATTTTTAATTTGTGTTACTTTATATAGCACAAAGAAAATGATTAAAAGAAATTGCTAAAAACTTCCAAAAGTTTGTATAAATAATTGTTTGGAACAGGATTATAAAATAATGTTTGAAAGTGTGTGAAAGAGCTATAAACTAAGGATACTGTGTGTATCAGTACAGCAAGCAAACAACAATGAAAACAATTAATAAAAAATGATAAGCTACAATCACGCAGTTTGTATGCCAAATATCTGGCATAGCACATTTTTCTAAAAGCTGAACGTTAAAATCGCTCATACTGTTTCTTTCCCTCAGGTTCAAGACCTCATCAGCTGGCTAATGAAAATTGTAAATAAAACTATTTATTGTCATTACATAAATTTTTTTTAGATCCAATGATTTCATCTTAGATCTCTGTTGCTTCCCTATTTAAATGAGGGATATGATGGCTGCAGTGAGAGTGGCCAGAGGATTGCTATACATAAGAATGTCATCGTACTTTACCTCTGTACTCATCTAAGAGCGTTTAGACCTGATAAAGCAGTGGGTTGGGCTCACATCCACACTTCAAAATGCTTTGATATGTCGTGGTTGTCACTTTATAAGGGTAAGGGTAAGAGTAAATTGTTTTTTTATGATGAGCACTAATGAGAGACTATGTTATATGAGGTAAAAAACTTGCCATTTGGTCACTATCCATTTGTACCACCCCTTTTCTGATGGGCAGCTTGTGATCCACCAGGTTGACAGTGTCAAACTTTAATTTCATTGTAGACTAAATATCTCCCTGAGATATTCCGGGTTAATCTGTAGAACAGATCCCACCCTTTTAGGGTTCACAGTACCTCTATGCATTCACCAAAAATTGACAAGTGTAAATGTAAACCCATACGTTTTTGACCCTTTAATACAAAAAAGTCCCCGTTATACACCCACCTTCAACCGATGAACGCCACACTGCCCACAAGATCAATGCGCGCCCACCATTTTTAGAGGGGCTGGTTATGATTGGTGGTGATCCTCCTGCTGGTTTTTTTTTTTTTCTGTCAGCTGTTTTGCTTACATTCTTCCGTCAGCAGGGAATCTGGCTAACAGGCAGGTGCCAAGCTTCTTCACAACCAGTTAACAATTGAATTACATTTGTTAAATAGTGCCTATGAGACCACAAAGTTATTTAACAAATGTATTTGTTTTTATATTTTTTTAGTGAATTGACTTTTAAGTAGGTGTATGCGGTATTTTACCAAACAGTTCTAGTTGTAGGTAAATCTGTTAGAAACCTATAGTGGAACTGATCTTTTTCATATCGTATGCGATATTTGGGACACATGACCAAATATCGCTGCCTTATCTTTAGCGCATATCTCTGGGTCTGAGTGGGTTTTAGAATGCTTTTCACTCGAAGACAACTTCTGGTTAAGCCTTTTCGTAATGATATGGTCAGGTGAATTGCCCAGCTTTGGTGGCAGATTCCACTTTAAAATTTGGACTCACGAGAGAAGGACATGCAGGAGGGTACATTGTTCTGTCCCTGCTGACCTGCTTTATTAAAACACCAAATACTCTCTCTTTCAAACTTTCATTATGCTGTGGGCATACCATGAAACCATAACACAGATTATGTTTTTTGTTAGTTCTGTACGTCTTCACTGTTTGTATTTATCTTTGTTCTTGTTCGCTGCAAAAAACAAACATTCAGGAATTAAAGCTATAGATTTTCTGCTCTAATTGTTTAAATAAATTAAGGATAATTACCCCACCATGTGTTTTATCTATGGAGCGTATACTTTACACTTGACTAAATACCCATATGTATAACCTTGTTGGTACTGATTCTTTTGTGGTAATGATGTACTGTAACAGAGTGCATTCCAACCATATGTCCATTTGTTTGCACCAAAGGCTTAGTTTTTGTAATATATATATATATCATATAGCTTGTGGGTGCAGGGTTTTTTGCAGCAAAAGTAAATCTTATGCTCATTCATTTACCAGTGCATGTTTAAAGGTAACCCGTCATAAAGAAAAACGGAAGCTTCCACTACTGGCCTACTTCTAAAAAGCTACCTGCCAATCTGTTATGCTGACCCACTGGCTTTAGTATCTATAGTCAGTGACCTGGAACAAGTATATGAGATCAGGAAATTTAGAGTAAAGTCAGAAGTCCTGATATGTATACTTGTTTTGTATTATGGACTCAGAATATTGAACAGCTGGGTCAAGCAAGACAGCCAGACAGCTAGCCTCCATGCTGCTTTCTTGTAAATATGAACTCCATTTCATACTGTGAACTCCATTCAATGTGTTAAGCTGGCTATGGATGAATGGAATCTCGGATGGTTCAGCGGAGACCAGCCAAGATTCTATCCATCTATGGCCAGGCTGGTTGTACCCAAGTCAATCCATCGATCGACTTGGGGACAACCAGCCTGTTGGATTGTTTTACCTTCTATTAATGCCAGCAACTATAGCCATCAGCAGTAATTATTGTGTTCTGCTGGCAAGGAAGGCTCCCCACCGCTAGACTCAATAGTGCCGTGGGAGGGATTACCCCATCAACACTGCTCTGTGTTGATGAGGGAATACAGCAATTTTCTTTCCTGCAACCCTTGGTGGAAAGAAAGAAAAACAAATCATCTATGCCTTGCTTTAGTATTTAATTCGAATTGATGTCAACATTTTGGACTACGCCTGCGCAGCAAGCTTAGACTAGGAGAGAGAGAATCAGCGCAACAAGCCAATCAGTTGTGTTGCTTGTGCTCAGGTGCCTAAAGGAGCTTGCTAATAGGAGGGGAAAACAAACTGATAGGGAGATAAGCTCACCAGTTGCCTGCTTTTCCTTTCATGGTCCAGTCATAGCCTAGGGGGTGGGAAAGAGATCTTTAAGTGCCTGAGAAAAATTAAGTCTTCTGGCCTGCCAGTGCTTTGCTATCTGGAAGAGATCTGTACATACTGGATTGATAGATATACATATCTTTTAGCCAGAAAAAAAAGTATGTTTTGCTGCAATAAAGTGTAGCTAAATATATAGTGCATGTAGCCCAACCCTCGTGGGGGCCACTTATATTTTTGGCCAGGTTTCCCCTTCTTCACCCCAAAGCCAGAAACAAGGTATTTTTTACAGCCGGATACATACACACCGGCTCTTTGTCTTCAATGATCACTCTAGGGATGTTTGTTTTTTGGAGTTTTATTGTTAAAAGGAGATGGGATAGGGAAGCAGTG
>CATNWA010003098.1:0-19705 GCA_951230385.1 Staurois parvus | reverse complement strand
TGCGCTGAAAAACCACCCTGATTAAATTTCAGTTTGAAAAAAAAAAGGCTTTTTTCGGGTAGTTTTATTAGGAACACATTTTTTTTTTTTTTTTCAAAAAAGAAAATAGATCCGTCTGACTCAAGGACTAAGATTGACCTGTAGTTTATTTTGAGGCTCCCCCCTGTTTCACGGTTTGAAAAAATTCTTGTCCCAGATGGTAAAAGCAGTGAAAAATTGGGCCCCAGCAGCGGGACTTTTTTTAAAGCGGGAGTTCCACTCACACGGTCAGAAAAAAAAAAAGTCAGCGGGCTAAAAAAAAACTGTAGCTGTTATTTTAAAAAAAACAGCTGCTCCCCCTTTCTCCGACCCCGCGGGTCCCCCTCCCCATAGCCCATTGAAACCAGGTCTGGTGTTCCAGGCAGGAATCTTCAGTGTGGCACCCGGCTGTAAACCCAACAACCCAAAAATGGCATCCCGCGAGTAGCGTTTCCCTTTTCCCCAAATTTGGTTCCTTTGTCCTCTGGGCCCCTTTTGTGCCCCAAGAGACTATGGGGGGGGAAAGGAAAACCCTTTTTGTTCCAATCGCCAAAGGCGATCACGGGGAAAAGGGTTTCCCTGTCAAATTCGGAAAAACCCCGCCCCCCCCTTGGGCCCCCCAAAAGGGTTTCCCCATCCTTAACGGGGGGAAGCGGGGGGACCAGTTTTTTAAGGGGAAAACTTTCCCCTTTTGGGGTTTGGTGCTCCGTTTTAAATTTGAGAAAGAACCATCCAAAATGTACTATAGAAAAAGCGTACAGGAAGTTTGTATTGAATAATTTAGAGACCAAAGATAACAGGCAGTTTTGATACAAGGCCAGCGCCTGATTTACAACGACAAAGAACTACAAGCAATCATAGTCCAAAGGTGCCTTGGGAAGAGGAGGCAGCACTGGACTCAGTCCACATGTGACTATAGGGGGCGCCTGCTAGAGAGTGATGTAAAGGTAAGTGTCTAGATTCTGATTACCGGCACCCTAGTATCTTAATGAGTCAGTTAACCCTTACAGTAGGGGAGCGTGAGGTAGGATGCGCAAGGGTAGAGTTCGTGCCTAATTCCTGGAAGAGTACCATCAGATAAACGCATAGCATGGTGAAATATTGGCCAGTTGTCAGAACAGTTGTATTCAGGGATAATAGTGCCAAAATGTACTTGAGATCAAAGAGTTACAGGCGGCAGTGTGCTTTACTTATACAAAGAATTGACCGAGACTGTCCATAGTACAGTAGTATAATACTGGCCAGCCAAAAGGACAGTTTTAAAATAAGGATAGTAGGCCTAACTGATGTATGTATAACTTTTATTTCATTGCTGAGGATAGAGGGGTGCAAGTAATGTATATGTTATGTGAGTATGCACTAATTTATTTTTATTTTTCAAACTAATGCAGCAGCATGATGTGGTCAAAAAACAGCAGCTCCAGGGTAACAGTTGGTCAAAAAATAAGTGAACGCTTTGAGCTTTCCAAACTCCAAAATGTCCCTCTAACATCAGTGCCCCATTTCCCCCTTAGACTTCAGAGTCTCTCAACATCAGCACCTCACTCCTTCCATTCAGGGCCAGTGCTAGACTATTTTGTGCCAAGGCAAGACCAGCTACTCCCCCCCCCCCTTCCAAATAAAAATAACAAAATACAAATGTTTAAAAAAATAACCAGTAGAAAATATTAAATCAACAAAACATGAAACCATAATGCTAAATTTCTTTTAATTTGAAATAATAAGTGCCATAAGATGCCACCCCAGCACCAATATTAAAGAAAAAAATCTGTCTCACGGACTTACTGTACCTGTGGTTGGCAGTGGCAGGGTGACAGTGGCAGTGAGTGGAGAATGATGGATCCACACTGCCAGATCCCAGACTGGAATTCCCCAGGCAATGGGGGGAGGTAAAACACTGACAGCAGGCGGCCCAGTCCACACCACACACAGAAAACACCTGAACTGAGCGATTCACTCACAGTGACAGATCGGATCGGACTCAACACACCACCCCCGCCAACACTGACACAGATCAGCAGGCCCAGCAGGCACTAGAAGAGCAGGCTCTGGGATCCCTGATGATGTCATCACTCACTGACACATTGCACATGTAATGGATGGCCGGCCAGGTCACACTCACACCGACACATGTGACGTCAGAGTCAGACATTACCTTTCTCCGCAGGCACAGCTCCACTGATGCATGGGAAGAGAGGGGCTGGAAACTCATAGTGATCAGCAGCCACCAGCCTGTGCAGTAAAGGACTGAGTCTGAGAGGACCCCGCACTGGAAGGAGCAGAAGCTCAGCAACTACACTGGCCACAGGCACTCAGCATCTTCCTCTATACTTTCTTCTCCCCCTGTGCTGCCACTCCCTCAGCTGAAGGATCTTCTTGACATGGCGGCATCCCACACAGAGAGAGAGTGCCAGCCTGTACTGCTCCCAGGTGCCCCCTAGGAAGCAGTGCGCCCTAGGCGGCTGCCTAGTTTGCCTAGTGGAACACCAGCCCTGCCTCCATCAATTCAGAGCACCCAAAATGCACAGCTTATTCACCAATCACTTTGGAGTCCCCCCAACATCAGCACCTCACTCCTCCCATCACTTCAGAGCCCCCAAAAATAGGCAGCTCACTCATCAATCACTTCAGAGTTCCTCAACATCAACACCTCACTCTCTCACATCACTTCAGGGTTCCCCGAGGAATCTAGGCGGAGCTCATGTAACTGGTCCTGCCAATCAAAGAGTATGTCAGGGCTGCTAGTGTGTTATTGTTGTTCCCTGTCAGGGGGCAGATTATAGTGGGAAGAGGCAGATTGTCATTTTCTTTGACATGCCATGGCTGATGCAGGCCAGGTCTACAGCTGTAACCTGGAATTTAGTTTACAACCCCCCATACCTGCATTTGGACTCTCACCACTCCGCCATTATCCCTGATCTCTCACTCAACACCCCATCACACAGTTTGCTGCAGAGGAAAGAAAGGTACAGCCAGCAAGATGTGGGCGTAGAGTGCTTCTGCCTTTGATTCCAGTAAAGCTGCTACAACCTGTGTCTTGGAGCCTTCCATGTGTTGGGAAATTGCTGGGACTTACAGTTCTCCTGAAGAAACCAACGAGGGACTCAGCCAAGAAGGGAATCTCGCCTGTGCAGGCAGGGCTGCTGTTTCTAGAAAACTACAGGCCCCATACAGGAAATCTGACAGGGCCCCTCCACAAAAAAAAACAAACAAAAAAAAAAACAGTTTACTATGCTTCAGTTATAAATGAACACAGTGAGTGATTGCTACCAATCACTGATTGTATTCATTGAGGAATGGAAGGGCTGATAAATTTGACATATTTACTGGACCCTTCTCCCACTCTCCATCCTGAAGGATCCTATTGTGTGCTTGCAGATGCTGCTGGAAAGGAGAGGAGGGAAGCCAACAGCACTGTGAGGGCACACAGGGGGCTTGGGCATCAGGGGGAAACGTTGGTGCACAGGCAGGGTGATGGGATGTGGCGGGGGGGCAATTACTGGAACCGATCCCCTGTATGGCTCTCTCTGCAGCAGCTGAAGGCCAGCCGGAAGGAGGGGAGAAGAAGCCACCCTTTTCTGCTCACATCTGATTCAAGCAGCAGCCTGGGCACCCCCACTGGCCTGGGCCCCATACAGGAGGACTGGTGGTACCCCATTATCTACGGCCCCCATATCCACAGCCGGAGAGAGGGGAGAAGAAGCCACCCTTTCTGCCCACATGTGATTCAACCAGCTGCCTGGGCACCCCCCACTGGCCTGGGGCCCCATACAGGAGGACTGGGGGTAGCCCCTTATCCAAGGCCCTGTGTGCAGGTATGCTGGGCAGCCAAAAGCCTGTATTTAGGTATTAGGGAATGAGTAGGATTAGGGAAAGACTGCACTTATCGTTGTTTTATCCTGTGATTCTTACTATGCCTTATTATTCAAGTAAAGCTTTGAAATGTTGCCGTTTGCCTGATCTGAACTTACGTAACGGGGTGCATGGCGGTGGCGGAGTATAGGAGAACAGGGCTGTGATGCACACAAGGGGTGAAGCAGTGCAAGAGGAGGATGTTATGACAGCCAGACATCGGGAGAATGGTACTGGCAGGGGTGACGGGTCTCAGGTATAGCGAAGGGAGTTCTGAACCTACCTCCTCAGTGGTCGGTGCCCCAGCAACCAGGACTGGACCCACATGACGGAGATCCTAGGGACCTAAACCATATGGTATGGAAGACTTAATTATGTGCATGCATGGGGGTCTGTGCTGGTTCCTGCCGGGACCCCGCCCTGTCACTGGGGAGATGGGTGGTGGAGTCTATCTGGACTGGTGGAATAGGACACTGCAATGTGATGTCTCCTTTAAAATGCTGCATCGTGAGCAGGTGTGTGTATCGAAGGACCAGGAGGCCACCTAGGGTTGCCACCTCATCCCTTTAATACCAACCACATATTAATGACACAGGTTCTAAAGCTAATTTAATGCAAATAGGGTACTAGGTGAGTGTAATTACCATCTTAATCAGCCCCAGAACCTGTGTCATTAATATGTGTTCGGTTTTAAAGGGATGGGGTGGCAACCCTAGAGTCACCATAATGTTGATGTCACATGAATGTGACCAGCCTGGCTCTGGGCATTAGCAAGCTCTTACAGAGGGGAGTCCAGAGAGTCCAGTGGAAGGAGAAAGACTGAGAAAAGCAAAAGGCCCCATGGGCACACCGGGCGAGTCAGCCCCGCCCGCAACTATCTTACATTTTTCTGCACAAGGTGGGGCTGAACTGGTTTTGAAACTATGTGAACAAGGTGAATGTTCGGAAATTGAAGTGATATTTCGATACGGGGGACTGTTTTTGTCACATGATGTAGTGAATGTTAGGCTGGTTTGCATCTTTTGAAATGAGAACCTCAGAAAAAACCCAACACCGAGCAAGTAAATGAGGCGTCAATAGCGGTGTACGTGTTCATTTGTTTGGATGTTGCTGGGATTGTAAAAGAACTCGACACCCCAAGGAGAGCAGTAATGTGGTGTGTGTAGTGTGCTATGGCAAACAGTCGGTGTGGCCAAATTGTCCCAATGTTGGGAGGGACCTTTAACCACTGGCCTCCAGAGGATTTACCCCCCTTAATGACCAGGCCTCTTTTTGCTATTCGATGCTGCATTATTTCAACTGGTAATTGCGCGGTCATGCAATGTGGTACTCAAACGAACTTTACGTCCTTTTTTTCACACAAATGGAGCTTTCTTTCGGTGGTATTTGATCACCTGTGCGCTTTTTATTTTTGCACTATAAGCAAAAAAAAGACTTCAAAAAAATTTTGAAGAAAAACAATATTTGTTTTACTTTCGGCTATAAAAATATGTAGTAAAAATCAAAGTTAGTCATAAATTTAGGCCAAAATGTATTCTGCTACATGTTGTTGGTAAAATAATATCCCAATAAGTGTATATTGATTGCTTTGTGTGATTGTTATAGCGTCTACAAACTATGGTATAGATACTGCAATTTACACATTTTTTTGCTATACAGCGCAGCACTAGTTTAACTGACAATTGCACGGTCATGCAATATGGAACTTAAATGAAATTTACGTCCCTTTTTCCACACAAATAGAGCTTTCTTTCGGTGGTATTTGATCACCTGTGTGCTTTTTATTTTTGGCGCTATAAACTAAACATTTTGAAAAAAAAAATTATTTTTAAAAAAAGCAATATTTTCTCATTTCTGTCATAAAAAAATATCCAAAAAACTCAAATTTTGCCATAAATTTAGGCCATAATGTATTCTGTTACATGTGTTTGGTTAAGAAATCCCAATAAGTGTATATTGATTGTTTTGTGTGAAAGTTATAGCGTCTACAAACTATGGTATACATAATGGAATTTACACAGCTTTTACTTTTTGACTGCCCATCACATTTCTTGAGGTGCTAAAATATACCAGGACAGTACAAACACCCCCAAATGACCACTTTTCAGAAAGTAGACACCCTAAGCTATCTACTGAGAGTAATATTGAGTCCATGGAAGATTTATTTTTTTTCCACAAGTTTTTGGAAAATTACAAAAACATTTTTTTTTACACAAAGTTGTCATTTAAATGATTTATTTCTCGCACAAGCCATGGGTATATGTGGAATTACACCCCAAAATACATTCTGCTACTTCTACCGAGTGTGGGGATACCACATGTGTGAGACTTTTTGGGAACCTAGCCACATACAGGTGCCTGAAATCTAATGACCACTTTGAAAGCCTGAAGGTTCATAACTTCCTCAATTCATTTCCTCACTACCTCACTACAAAAGTAGAATACCCAAAGAATTTAAAAAGAGGCATGGTGAGTATTTTGCAGATCTCATTTTTTCTCACAAGGTTTTGAAATATAAAAAAGAAAAGAAAAAATATGTTTTTGTTTTCTTTCTTCATTTTCCAAAAATGTGTGGCAACAAATGAGATCTGCAAAATGCTCACCATGCTTCTGATCAAATTCTTTGGGGTGTCTACTTTCCAAAAAGTGCTCATTTGAGGAGGGTTGGTGCTATCCTGGCATTTCAGGGCCTCCGAAACTGTGATAGGTATCAGGAAGTGTAATGAGGAAATAAAGCCCTTTAAAAGCCTGAAGGTGCATATTGGATTTTGGGGTCCTGTACTTGGCTAGACTGCCAAAAAGTCTCTCACATGTGGTGCCCCCATACTAAGGAGCAGAATGTATTTTGGGGAGTAATGCCACATATACCTATGGCATGTGTGAGCAATAAATCATTGAATAGACAATTTTGAGTAGAAAAAAAACACAATTATTTTTTTTTTTCATTTTCCAAAAATTTGTGCTAAAAAAAATAATTTCTTCAATTGACTCAACATGCCTCTCAGCAAATAGTTTGGGGTGCCTACTTTCCAAAAAGAGGTCGCTTTGGGCGGGTGGGGGCATTTTTTATGCCTAGCATTGGAAATGTATGCCACAAATCCTTCACTCTTCTAACCACTGAAGACCGAGCCTTTTCTGACGCTTTTTGTTCACTTGAAAAAAAAAATCAGTCTTTTTGCTTGGAAATGACTTTGAACGCCCAAACATTATATATTTTTGTAAATCAGACACCCTAGTGAAAAAAATGGTGGGTGCTACAATTTTTTATGTCACATAGTACTTGCGCTGCGATTTTTTCAAATGCAAATTTTTTGAAAAAAAATACGCTTTTTCTACTTTTAGTGCACAAAAACACAATACATTGGCTAATTATTTGGCAAAATATAAAATATGATGGTATGCCGAGTAAATAGATACCAAACATGACACGCTTTAAAACTGTGCATGCCCCGTGCAATGGCGACAAACTGCATACATTTTTAATATTCATAGGCAACGCTTTAAAAGCCTTTACAAGCTACCATTTTAGATTTACAGAGGATATCTAGTGCTAGAACTGCTGCTCTTGATTTGACGTTCGTAGTGATACCTCACATACATGGTGCAACCGCTGTTTACATACTGTCACTTTTAATGCTATCACAGGGAATGCAAATATCCCCTATAATTTCAATGGGCATTGTCATGTTTTTCTTTTTTTTGAGAAATCTGGGGTCTATCAGACTCTGGATATCTCCTCTGGCCTTACATTATCTAATCTCACCAAGATCGGTGTGATCAGATGCTTTCCCAATTTACAAATGGCGCTGTTTATATCCTGCAAAACTGAACTGATGAAATGCTCATAGCTTCTGATTTCTTAGACTATAGAGATGATTGGCACCACTCTGGTCTCCAATCAGCTCTATGTCAGCTGGCAGAAACACCGGCTGCATTCTCAGGTTCCCCCGATGACACGGACTGCCCGAGAAGGCCGTGGAAAGCCAGCGGGGGGGAGGGGGGCATCGTCTCCCGCTGCTTATAAAAGCAATCCTGCAGCTAGCCACTATGATTGCTTTTACATGAAAGCCAATTGCCGGCTGAAAAAAAAATTATGCCAGGATGATGTCTGCAGCTGTAGGCATTATCCTGGTCTAACCATTCAAAGTCCAGTAATGTACCAGTACGTCACTGGTCCTTGTTGGGTATATATGCTATGTGCTTTTTTTTGTATGCAGTCTGTGGTCTGAATGAAAAAAAGAGAAGACATCTCTACCAGAAAAAGTGTGTGGTATGCCCACTATTAGAATAATACCACCCTGCATCAACCCACTTCTAATAGTGGGCACACATTAGGTTGCACGGTGCCACATGCGCCAATTCCAAGATTGTACAAATGTCTAAATAGTGACATGCTTGAATAAAAAATGTCCATGTATAAGTGGTACCCCATATGGAAAAAAGATGACACCAAGTCCCAAACTATCTTACCACTGCTCCCCATGTAGTCTGGGCATCCGGGGGGGCCTCCACGTGACTATCTTTTCCCTTGTAAATGTGAAACTTATATGTGTAGCCTGTTGCCCTGTCACAGGTCTTATACATCTTGACCCCATATCTGGCATGCTTGCTGGGGGTAAAAATGTTTGAATGCAAGGCGGCTAGAAAAATTATAAGGGACTCATAAATGCAGATTTTTTTTATGGGGAGTATAGACATCTCAAAAATCAGGGGAAAGGAATTGGGAAATGCTGGGGAATCCATGTACAGTGTCTAAAGGTGGAGGTGCCACCAGAATGTCTGGAAGGGTGCTACCTAATCATTATGCAAAAAGAGAGGAAGACAAAAGGGTGTGCTGCCTTTTTTCTTCCTCTCTTTTTTGTTTTTGAGTTTGAGTATAGACATCTGCAAATTTTTGGTTAAGGTGATTTAAGAGGGGCAGAATTTTGTGGAGCTGGTCAAATTCAGGGTCACCGCGAGGATGACAGAGTGTATTGTCCGTTGAAATACATAAACATATTATACTCTCATATCTATGCCTGGCCATGGCAGCAGAGAATACAGGCAAATAATGAAACAGGCCTGTGGACCAGTACATTTTTTTTTAGTAATGTCCATGTTGAGGGTTAGGCCCCCAAAACATTTTAATTCAGAATCCGTAATGGGTTTCAATGCGAATGGTCTGGCAAGGTTTGAATTTGGGTTGGCGGTGATAAATTGTTCTGCATATATAAATTGCTTTGATCCACAATCAATGCATACAGATCTTCCGTGAAAAAAAAGCTCCAAAAAATTAAGGGTAGTAGTTAAATTTGCTGTTTCCACCTGAATTCCGGGTTGGCCAGTGAATGGGGGAAATACGGGTGCTGCAGAATTTATGGGCTGCCAATCGGGATTTGCAAGCACATCCGGAAGGATACTAGGGGCTCTACGGGCCTGTGTGCAAATTCTTGGTGTTGCGGGACAATACTTGTGCTCGCCACCACACCAGCTTGTACTGCACTTATGGGATTTGCCACGTTGCCAAGTCATACTGCAGTGCTGGTATGTGAAAGACCAGGATGTACTAGGCCATTGGTGCTCACCAGTTCACCAAAAGGTAGCGTGGCACTAGTACTGGTACTCTGCTGCATATGAGAGTCATCAAAATTTACCGACAAGTGCTAACAGAGATCAGGCCTGATTCTGCCAACACTGCAGTTTTGTGTGCAATATATCAAGTGACAGTGACCTACTGACACTGCACTTGCTGGGGGAGGGGGTAAGTGTAGGGGGGATAAAAGCAGGTGCTGGCATGTGCCAGGGCTGATCCTGCTAACGCTGTGTTTTTGGGGACACTATACTAATGTGAACGCTGGTATAGTGCTGATCTGATCAAAGATATTGATCCGTTCTGACACTATACTAGCAATGGAGTTTATTGTGAGTATGAGCGACGTCTTCCTGGCAATTGAGGGGTTAAATGTGATGACTGGTTTACAGACGGGCAATCTGACACTATCTGGGAGGGGCATGAAAACCACGGGAGTGCGAATCAGGTATATATATGTAATTTTGCGCACCCCTGCCGTCCTGTAGCAGTATTTAATGCTCTAGGATGGTCAGGAAGCAGTTAAAGAAGTGGTTTGCGTTACTGTGCTGTGTTTAATTTAACTGACAATTGCGAGGTCATTCAACACTGCACCAAAATGAAATTTATGTCCTTTTATTCCTACAATAAAGTTTTCTTTTGGTTGTATTTGATCAACTCTGCATTTTTTATTTTTTGTGCTATAAAAAAAAAGACCGACAATTTGAGAAAAAAACTGTATTTTGGACTTTATGCTATTAAACATCTCCAGTAAAAAAAATTTAAACTCAAATTTCGTCATAAATTTAGGCCAAAATGTATTCTGCTCCATGTCTTTGCTAAAAAAAATCCAATACATGTAAATTAATTGGTTTACGTGAAAGTTATAGTGTTTAATAATGGCGGTCCTATAAATACTGGAATTTATTTTCTATATATTATTATTATTATACAGTATTTATATATAGCGCTAAAAGGTTTGCTCACGCTGTACATTATAGTGGGGGACAGTACATGAACAATACGGTAACAGAACAAAACACGAGGGGTTCAAGGGCCCTGCTCTTTTCGAGCTTACAATCTAGGAGGGAGGGGATAGTGGTACAGGAGGAAGTGGCTGTGGGGGATGGAGTGGTGGGAGGACTGGAGGAGATTGGCTATTAGGTGAGGGCGGGGTAGGCTTCCCTGAAGAGATGGGTTTTCAGAGTGCGCCTAAAGATGAGGAGGGTAGGTGACAGTCTGATGGATTGGGGTAGTGAGTTTCCAGAGGATGGGGGAAGTCCTGGAGAAGTCCTGCAGTCGGGCGTGGGAGGTGGAGACCAGGGAGCTAGAAAGTAAGGAGGTCTTGTGAGGAGCGAAGATTACGGGTAGGGTGGTATTTGGGCATCAGGTCAGTGAGGTAGTTTGGGGCAGCAGCATTATGAATGGCTTTGTACGTCAATGTTAGTAGTTTGAATTTAATGCGTTGGGCAATCGGGGAGCCAGTGGAGGGAATGACAGAGGGGGGTGGCAGAAGCGGAGCGGTTGGTGAGGTGGATGAGTCTGGCCGCGCTGAGTTCAGGATAGACTGAAGCGGGGATAGTCTGCGATGAGGAGGCCGGTGAGAAGGGAGTTGCAGTAGTCCAGACGTGAGATAATAAGGGAGTGCGAACGAGTTGTTTAGTAGTGTCTGGGGTTAGGAACGAACGTATTTTGGAGATGTTGCGGAGGTGGAGCCTGCATGAGTTTGCCAAAGATTGGACATTGGGTTGGAAGGACAGGTTTGAGTCTAGAGTGACACTAGGACTTTGGCTTGTGGGGTGGGACTGATGGTGGCGATGTTGGTCGTGATGGAGAGGGTGGGGGGGATGCATGGGCTGGGGGGAAAATCAGGAGCTCAGTTTTGGAAAGGTTTCAATTTGAGGAAACTGGAGCGACATCCAGTCTGATATGTCGTTCAGTAGGTGGGTGATACGGGCAGGGACTGAAGGGGTGAGTTGAGGGGTGGAGAGGTAAATTTGCGTGTCATCGGCATAGAGGTGATTAGCCGTGGGAGTGTATCAGTTGGCCAAAGGGAGGAGGTGTAGATGGAGAAGAGAAGGGGCCGATGACAGAGCCTTGGGGGACACCAACAGAGAGGGGGAGGTGGTAGCGTTATAGGTAACACTGAAGGAGCGTTGGGATAGATTAGGAGGAGAGCCAGGAGAGAGCGGAGTCTCTGAGGCCAAGGGAGTGTAGTTTATTAAGGAGGAGGGGGTGGTCGACTGTGTCGAAGGCCCCGGAGAGGTCAAGGAGTAAGAGGACTGAGTAGTGGCCATTAGCTTTGGCACTGTAATGGACCGCCCGGCGGTACCACTAGCACTCCACTGAATAGGCGTCCCAAGGCCACGGGAATCTAAGTCCCAGGGTGCTTGTTCACCAGGGCCCCTGATGGTGGGGATGGACTTGGAGCTCCCCGGAGACCAGGTCGTGGCTACTGGGTGCGTCCGTCAGTGGTAGTGGTATGCGCCAAGGGCTCCCACGGGAAAAGAGTCTGATATGAGGAGGTCAGAAGACCCCACTGCGAGGGATGGGCGGATGGATGGATGGATGAGCAAGGTCAGACGGGCCCGGAGTCGGTAACAGAGAGGACGGTAAGGTACAAGGCAGTGGGCAGAGAATGGTCAGGTCACAGGCCAGGTCAGCAACAGCAGGTCAAATCCAATAGGGGGCATCCAGGAGAGAGGTCAGGCAAAGCAAGGGTCAGGACAGGAGAAAATAGCAAGGTCAGGTACAATCCGGTGTCAATACTTACAGGGCACAGGTGCACTGCACCTGCGCCGGGGACCATCGCGGCGGGGATCGAGGAGATCCCTGACATTGCCCCCCCCCTACGGGGCAACCTCCGGATGCCCCCCCGAAATCTCTCCACCACGGGTGATCGCGAAAAAACCTCCAGACAAGTCTGGGTGCATGGACATTATGGGCTGGTTCCCAAGAATTGTCCTCAGGGCCATAGCCCTTCCATTTGATAAGGAATTGGGTCTGGCCCCCCCTCCTTCCGGCACTTCAGGATTGTTTCTACCCTCAATTCTTCTTCTCCCTTGACCGTTATGGCCTCCGGGGGTCTAGATTCTTGTTCAGGGAAGGGATCTGGGGATCACTCTGGCTTCAGCAGCAGGAACATGGAAGACTGGGTGGATCTTGAGTGTGTCAGGAAGGGACGAGTTCGTAGGCTACTTCGTTTTGACCATCCGCTTAATGCAAAAAAAGTGCCTATAAATTTGGGTCCCCAATTTCTTCAAAGGGCAAAGCATCTTTAAATTGGATGTTGCTAACCCAAAACCTTTCTTCCCCAGGCCGCAACACCAGATCTCCCCTCCGTTTCCTGTTGAATGCCTTCTTGTAGTCTTCCTGGGGCCCGACTGATGGCCTCTTGAAGTTTCTTGTTGTTCGCGGAGAGAAAAATGTTACCACATCTTGCGTTGCTGGAACTGGGGCATTCCGAGACCAAATCCGGGAGGAAGACGGGGTGAAAACCATAGTTGGCAAAGAACGGGGACTGCCCCGTTGCTGAATGGCAAGCGGTTGTTGTACGCGAAATTCCGCTAGGGGTAGAAGTGGCATCCAGTCATCTTGAGTAAACGATGTGTAGCATCGCAAGTATAGTGAGTTCCAGAGGAAGGGGGAAGTCCTGGAGAGAAGTCCTGCAGTCGGGCGTGGGGGTGGAGACCAGGGAGCTAGAAAGTAGGAGGTCTTTGTGAGGAGCGAAGATTACGGGTAGGGTGGTTAATTTGGGCATCAGGTCAGTGAGGTAGTTTGGGGCACATTATGAATGGCTTTGAAAAAAAGAAAGGTCTGGTTGGGCCTTTCGGTTTGTCCGTTAGTTTGAGGGTGGAACTGCAGAGGGAGAGGACAATTTGATGTCCAGGGCTTTTGCACAGTGCTCTCCAAAATTCTTGACGTAAACTGGACCCCCGTTCCCCGTCCGAGACAATGTCTTCGGGGACCCCATGCAGCCTTACCACCTCACGGAATGAAGACTCGCGCGTCTCGGCTGCCGAGGGGGGGTTTTCTTCAACGGAATGAAGTGGGAACATTTTGGATAAGCGGTCCACGACCACAAGGATTGCCGTGTGGTCTAGCGATGGCGGAAGCTCGACTATAAAGTCTAGCGAGATCTTTTGCCAAGGTCGTTTCAGGAATCGGGGTAAGGGTCGCAGCAGACCCCAAACTTTGTTCCTTGATGGATTGTTCTTTTGGCAGGTGATACAGGATCTTACATAGCCCTTACAATCTTTAGCCATGTCCGGCCACCAGAAGGAGCGTCGAGGAGAAGTTCCAGGGTCTTTTTTCTGGGCCAAAGTGCCCCGCCATCGGGTGGTCATGGCAATGCCCCAAAGACCAGGGGTTCGGGCTTCCTCCGGCACCACAATCCGATCTTCCCTCCATAGGAGTCCCCCCTTGTTCTGGAGGGGCCCTCTCCGACTGGGGTAGAGACGGTTGTGGACGCCTCCATTATCTTGGAACGAAGGTCCGACTGAAGGGCCAAGAAGTTACCCGAGGACAGGATAGTGTCGGGCACTGGGATCTCCTTGGCGTCCTCGTACATACGTTGATAACGCATCTGGCTTTGTGTTCTTTGATCCAGGCCGGTACGTAATGTGGAAATTAAATCTTGAAAAAAATAATGCCCATCTTGCCTGTCGGGGGCGAGTAGTCAGCTTGGCGGTCCTCAGATATTCCAGGTTTTTGTGGTCAGTAAATATCAAGATGGTGGTGCCACGGCGCCTTCCGAGCAGGTACCTCCATTCCTCTAACGCCGTTTTGATCGCCAGTAGTTCTCGATCACCGATATCATAGTTCTTCTCTCTGCTGGGGTAAGCATCCGTGAGAAAAATGCTACAGGATGGAGCAAATTCCTTGGTGCCTTTCCGCTGAAAGAATGGAACCTACTGCATTCTCCGATGCATCCACCTCTAAGATGTAGGGCAGGGGGCGGCGTCTGGGTGACCCAAAATGGGTTGCCGAGGTGAACAGCTTCTTCAAGGCTTCAAAAGCTTCCTGAGCCTCTGGTGCCCCATCTGAACCGAGTTCCAAGCTTGGTTAGCTGGAGTAATGGGGGAGACCAGACCGAGAAGTTCTTGATGAATTTCCAGTAAAAGTTTGCCCAAAACCGATAAATCGTTGGGACGCCTTTCCTGTTCCGTGGGTTCAGGCCAATCCAAGTATTGCAGCGACTTTCTGAGGATCCATCGCTACCCCCGCGGTGGAGATAATCAGGCCCAAGAAAGTAATGCTGGATTGTTTCGAAGAACATTTCTCTAGCCTTGGCGTACAACCCATGCTGCCAGCAATCGCCCCCCATACCCTTGTGCTACATGTATTCTGTGTTCCCCCAAAGAAGGGTGAGAAAATCAAAATGTCGTCTAAATAGACGATAACAAAGACATCCAGAAAGTCCCTAAAAAATATCATTTCACAAAGTATTGAAAAGTGGCCGTAGCATTGCACAACCCGAACGGCATGACCAAATATTTCAAAGTGGCCGAAGCCGGGTGCGGAATGCCGTCTTCTCCACTCGTAACCCCCTCCCTTATGCGAACCAAGTTGTACGCTCCCTCAAATCAGCTTTGTTAAAAAACCACTGCTGCTTTTTAAACTTTGGAATAACTCCGGTTACTACGGCAGGTGGGTAACGGTTTTTTTATTGTGACCCTGTTCAACTCCCCGGTAATCGATACACGGCCTTAAGGTTTTTGTCCTTTTTTTTCAACAAAGAAACATTCCCACCCCTGCCGGAGAGAAGTGGAGGGGCGGCATGAACCCCTTCTGGAGGCTGTCCTCGATATATTCCTTCAGGGCCCCCAATTCGAGCTCCGAAAGTGGGAAGATTCACCCAAAAGGAATCTCTGAGCCGGGTAACCAGGTCAACGGACAGTCATATGGCGGTGGGGGGGGGGTAGAGTATCGGCTCCCCGTTATGCTGAACACATCCACAAAAACTCATGGTAGGCTGCAGGGATTACTTGTTTTAAATCAGCATCCCCCTCAGAGCACAGGAGGAATTGGGGAACCCCCGGCCGCCGAAGTGCGGGCAGTGTACCCGACAGTATGGGGAAGGGAAACAAGATTACTCCGGTTCTCCCAGACAATTTTGAGGGATATGGGCCCGTAACCATGGGAGGGTCCCCCCCCCCCCAAGACTGGATGGGATAAAGGGGGTGAAGCTATAGCCATCGAGGCGGAGGAAGTTCCTGGTGCTAGGCCGGCAATGACAGTGGCGCTGGAAGGGGGTTTTCCTGGTTCACTACCCCCGATTTTTATCCGGGGAAAACCGGTCGGCCAAATATATATTGAACCCTTTCCTGTTTTGAATTGGAGGGGAATACCCTGCTGGTGAGCATAATGAATTGACCCAAGTAGCAGCTGCATGCCCGCCGAATCAACTATGGCCGTCACCTCCCACGGTCCTTTCTGGAAGCTGCAAGGAAAAGGATAACCCACTGAGTATTGGGATGGACTAACATTGCCAATGGACATGGAAGAAGAAGAAAGGTGTTTTTTTTGTACTTACTCAGTTACTGCGGGGGCAGGATCGTTATCATATGACCAGCTTCACCACAGTTAGAGGCACAGGTTTCTGGGATCGTCTGCGCTGGTGTTCCTCTGGAGATAGATTAGGCCGTGCCAGCCGAGTGCATGGGATCAGGATATCTCCAGGTGGCCGGTCTGATGTTTGGCTAGTTGCTTGGGACCATGAAATGACCCCCAGGGAATTTCCATGACCCTGACCGACCTTCTCAAAACCGCGTTCCGCAGTCTACGGTCAATCTTAAAGGGCCGGGGCAATTTAAATCCCTAAAGCCGGCACCCCACCCGGGCGACTTTTTCTTTCAGGGCCCTTTTTGATAGGCCTATACGGGAAATGGGTGCAAAAGGCAAAATCGTTCCAGAGTGTGTCCCCCAAAAAAAAAAAAAAAAAAACCCAGCGCCTAAACCAAACCGGAAATCCTCCGCCGCTCGAAAAAGGGCCCCGCCGGAGCGTGTACAAAAAAGCTTCACAAAGCTGCCCCCCTGTGGGTCGTTTTTATTTGATGGCCATATGCGTCAAAAAAATTGTCAAGAACTAAAATGGGGGGCATTCTTTTCCCCGCAGTCCGGTTGGGGGCCCATTCCTTGGGGGTTTACCCTGCCCAAAGGGGGGGACGAAGCCCACCTTCACGGATTCAGTCCCAAAGGGCCCCTGGTTTGTAGTTTCAAAATAGAAAAAAGGCAGGCTCACGGAACACCTGAAAACCCTTGGGGGCTCCCCGGGAAACGTTCTGGTAAGGGTAAATCGGGGTTTTGGCCGGGCCGGGAGTTGCCGGGGGGCGGGGCCCCCCCGAAAACCCCGGGGACAGGGGGTGCACAGGGCCCGGGGGTTTCGGGGGCCGCGGCCTGTGGGGCAGGGACGGATATAGTGCAGGTTTTGGAAACCCGGGGTTTTTTCCAACTCCCGACCCTCTTTTCCTGCAGGGGCCCAAACGGGCCCGTGTCAAAATTAAAAATAGGGCCTGCAGATCTCCCCCAAGGGGGAGAGGGCCCTCCTCTAAACCCCATTTATTTGGGCCCTTCTGGGAAATGTAATTTGGATCCCCCGGACCTCCCCACTTTTGCATTTCCCCTGAATTTTTGCTTTCCCCCCTTTTCAAAGGGAAACAATCCCAGGGTGCTTTTCACCAGGGCCCCCCCGATGGTGGGGATGGACCCTTGGAGGGGGCCCCCCGAGGCCCCGGTTTATTGGGCTTAAATGGGGGCGTCCGCAGTGGTAAAAGGGTAAAGCGCCAAGGGCCCCACCCGGAAAAAAGTTCCGAAAATGAGGGGGTCAGAAGACCCCACGCGAGGGGATGGGCGGATGGATGGGTGGATTTACAAGGGGCAACGGGCCCCGGCGGTAACAGAGAGGACGGGAAAGGGAAAAGGCAGGGGGGCAGAAAAATGGGCGGGGGCAGACGCCAGGTCAAAAAAAAGCGGGTCCCAAAACCAATAGGGGGGACCAGGAGAGAGGGGCAGGCAAAGCAAGGGTCAGGCAGGAGAAAAAAGCCAAGGTCAGGACAATCCGGGTCAATAACTTTCAGGGGACAAAGGGGTTTTTTTGCAAAAAATCCCCCCAGGAAAAGCAGGAAAAAACCAGAAGGCCCCTGAAGACAGGCTTTAGGTCCTTTAAATATCCCCCCCTGCCCTGGCCCTTTGGGGGCCCAGCGGGCGGAGCCGCCCCCTTCCTACCTGCTTTTTTTTTTAAACAGGGGCCGACCCGAAAACGCCCGCGGCCGGCCCCCGGGCCTTGTGCCCGTGTCCCTTCACAAAAGGGGGGATCAAATGCGCCGGGGCCACGCAGCGGGGAACGAGGAGGGTCCCCACAAGGGGGTTAGGGAGGTCATTTTGATTTTTTAGTTTTTGGCGGGTTTTGGTGGGGTTAGGGGGACGAAACCCAGACTGCAGTGGATCCCCAGGAGGTTTTGGGTTGTCAGTGGGGGTGGGGGGCTTAGGCGTTTTTAGACTAAGCGCCAAGGGGTTTGGAAGAAAATGGCAGCAGGGAGAGGGTCTAAGATTTTTCGGTGGGGGTGGGGTACGGGAGGGTTTTTTTTTATTTTGGGGGGTGATGTGCGCGGTTTTAGGGGGGAGGGGAATGTCCGTAAGAGGGGAGATTGAAGATGGGGTGGGGACGTGGAGGGAGGGGGAGGGGCCAGAGGAGTTGTGTGGGGACAGGGTAAAGGGGGAAGTGTGAGGGGGGGCTTCTGAGAAGCCCTTAGTAACCTCCCCCGGGGTAGAAAGGCTAAAGGAGCGGATTTTGGGGAGGTTTAGGGGTGGGACTTTTGGGTTGGTGGACGAGTAGTGGCCATTAGAAATTTTAAACTTTATTATTAATTATTGCATATATACTTTTTGGGAGCGATCACAATTTTTGGGGCAATCAGAGATTTATGTGTGGGACTGCGGGACTACGGTAGACATTCGCATGGGGGGGGGGGGGGATGACTTGATATCACGATGTCAGTGCTAAAAAAAAAACACTGCATGTACTAAAAGGCCCCGGCAGGAAAGGGGTTTAAAATTAGGAGCGTTCAAAGGATTAAAGTTTTTGTGGGATTGCTTTACAGGGGGGGGGTCTCACTGTAAAAACCTGATCAGGTGGCTGTGCTTTCTTCTCCTTGAGAAGAGAAGAATTTAAAAGGGGTATTTTTCTCCATGTATAATACTAAGGGGGGATATAATCCCATGTTTAAAACAAAAAGGGGGGGTAGACCCCTGATAAAAATAAGGGGGGGGTATGTCTCCTGTTAATTAGGGGGGTATGTTCCCCTGTTAATTACTAAGGGGGGATTGATCTCCGTATAATAATTTAAGGGGGGATATGATCTCCATGTATAATACATAAGGGGGATGTGATCTCCATGTATAATACTTTTGGGGGGAAAGATCACCTCTATAATACATAAGGGGGGGTTTGATCTCCCTGAAAAAATTTCATAAGGGGGGAAGATCCCAGTAAATACATAAGGGGGGTTGATCTCCATGTTTAAACAAAGGGGGGATATGAAACCCATGTATAATGCATAAGGGGGGGATTGAACCATGTATATACATAAGGGGGGATATGATCTCCAGTATAAAAACATAAGGGGGGGTATGATCTCCATGTATAAAAAATAAGGGGGGATATGATCACCTGTATAAAAATAAGGGGGGATATGATCTCCTGTATAATACATAAGGGGGGATATGACTCCATGTATAAAAATAAGGGGGAATGATCACCATGTATAAAAATAAGGGGATACGATTCCTGTATAAAATTTAAGGGGGGGATATGTCTCCATGTATAAAAATTTAAGGGGGTTATTATGAATATGAATACTAAAGGGGGATATGATCTCCTGTATAATACTTAAGGGGGGAAATTTTATCTCCTGATAATACATAAAGGGGGGTATGATCCCATGTATAAAACAAAAGGGGGGGGATATGATTTTCCTCATAATAAATTAAGGGGGATTGGGCCCATGTATAATACATAAGGGGGGGTATGATCTCTATGTATAATACATAAGGGGGGGGAATGATATCCCTGTATAATACATAAGGGGGGTTGATACCATGTAAAAAATAAGGGGGGGGTACGATCTCCAGTATAAAATAAAGGGGGGGATATGATCCCCCATGTAAATACTAAGGGGGGGGATGTCTCCTGTATAATACTAAGGGGGGTAGATCTCCATGTTTTTAAAACATAAGGGGATATGATCACCATGTATAAAACATAAAAGGGGGATATGTCTCCATGTA
>CATNWA010003097.1:0-20341 GCA_951230385.1 Staurois parvus | reverse complement strand
TTTCCTACACTCCTCTCCTTTCTTTTCTTTTGCTTTCCTTTCCTACACTCACAATCTCCTTCATTCCTCTTTTTTCCTTTCCTAAACTCCCCTCCTTTCCTTTCCTCCCCTCACACTCTCCCCTCCTTTCCTTTTTATTTCCTTCCCTTTCCTTTCTTTTGCTTTCCTGCCCTCACACTCTCTCTCCACTCCTCTTTTTTTCCCTCCCTACCCTTCTTTCTACTCCACTCCACTCCTTTCCTTTCTTCTTCTCACGCTCTCCTCCATTCTTCTTTTTTTTTTCCTTTCTTACCCTCCCCTCCACTCATTTTTTCTTTCCTTTCTTTTTTCCTTTCCTTTTCATTTTTTCCTTTCTTTTCCTTTCCTTTCCTTTCATTTCCTCCCCTCACATTCTCCTCCACTCCTCTTTTTTTTTCCTTTCCTACCCTCCCCTGCACACCTTTCCTTTTCTATCCTTTCCTTTCCTCCTCCCTTCACATTATCCTCCACTCCTCTTTTTTTTTTTCCTACTTTCCCCACCTTTGTTTTCTTTTTCTTTCCTTTCCTTTCTTTTCCTACCCCTCACGCTCTCCTCCACTCTCTCTTTTTTCTTTCCTCCCATCCCCTCCCCTCCTCCTCCTTTCCTTTCCTATCTTTTCCTTTCCTTTCCTTTCCTTTCCTTTATTTTCCTTTGCTTTCCTTTCCTTTTCCTTTTCCTTTCCTCCCCCCACACTCTCCTCTTCTTTTTTTTTTTTTTCCTACTCTCTCCACCTCTCCTCTCCTTTCCTTTCCTTTCCTTTTATTTCCTCCCCTCACATTCTCCTTAACTCCTCTTTTTTCCTTCCCTACAATCCCCTCCACTCCTTACCTTTCCTATACTTTCCTCCACTTACACTCTCTTCTGCTCTTCTTTTTTTTTCATTTCCTACCCTCCCCTGCTCTCCTTTCCTTTTCTTTCCTTTCCTTTTCTTTTTTTTCTTTCTTTTCCTTACCTTTTCTTTCCTTTCTTTCTTTTCCATTTCCTTTCCTGTATTTCCTTTCCGATCCTCCCCTCACATTCTCCTTTTCTCTTCTTTTTTCCTTTCTTACCCTCCCCTCCACTCCTTTCCTTTTTATTTCCTTTATTTTCCTCCCCTCACTATATCCTCCACTCTTCTTTTATCTTCTCCTACTTTAAACTCCTTTGTTTTCTTTTCCTTTCCTTTCCTTATCTTTTCCTACCCTCACACTATGTTCCACTCCAATTTTTTCCTTCCCTCCCCTCCCCTTCACTCCATTTCTTTCCATTCCTCCTTTTTTTTTCTTTCTTTCTTTCTTTCTTTCTTTTTCTTTCTTTCTTTTTCTTTCTTTCTTTTTTCTTTCTTTCTTTTTTTCTTTCTTTCTTTCTTTCCTTTCCTTTCCTTTCCTTTTCCTTTCCTTTCCTTTCCTTTCCTCCCTCCACATTCTTTTTTTTTTTTTCCTCCCCTCCCTTCCACTCCTTTCCTTTCATTTCCTTTCCTTTCCTCCCCTCACACTCTCCTCTTCTCTTCTTTTTTTTTCTTTCCTACCCTCCCCTCCTCTCCTTTAATTTCTTTTCTCCCCTCACACTTTACTCACTCCTCTTTTTTTCTTTGCTACCATCCCCTCCTTTCTTTTCCTTTTCCTTTTCCTTTTTTCCCTTTCCTTTACTTTCCATTTTTTTTCCTTTCCTTTCCTTCCCTAAGACTTTCCTCCAATCCTCTTTTTTTCCTTTCATCCCCTCCCTTCCTCTGTTTTCCTTTCTTTTTTCCTTTCCTTTCTTTCTCCTTTCCTTTCCTTTCCTTTCCTTCCTCACACTCTTCTCCACTCCTATATTTTCCTTTTTTCCCCTCCCCTCCACTCCTTTCCTTTCCTTGCCTATCCTTTCCTCTCCTGACACTCTCCTATTCTCTTCTTTTTTTTTCCTTTCCTACCCTTCCCCCTACTCCGTTCCTTTTCTTTTTTCTATCCTTTCCTCCACTCACACTCTCCTCTTCTCTTATTTTTTTTCCTTTCTTTTCCTTTCCTTTCCTTTTTTTTTTTTCCCATCAAACTATATTCACTCCTCTATTTGCCTTTCCTTTCGTACCCTCCCCTCCTTTTTTTTCCTTTCCTTTCCTCTCCTTTCCATTTTTTTTTTTCCTTTCCTCTCCTTTCCTTCCCTCACACTCTTCTCCACTGTACTATTTTCCCTTCCTCCCCTCCCCTCCACTTCACTTCTTTCCTTTTTTTTCTTCCCCTCACACTTTCCTCCACTCCTCTTTTTTCCTTTTTTTTCCTCCCCTCCCCTCCACTTCTTTCCATTCCTTTCCTTTCCAACCCCCCCCCCCTCACACTCTCCTCCTCTCTTATTTTTTTTTTCCTTTCCTTTCCTCCCCTCCCCCCTCCCCTCCCCTCCACTTCTTTCCTTTTTTTTTTCCTTTCCTCCCCTCCACTCCTTTCCTTTCCTTTCTTTTCCTTTCCTTTCCTTCCCTTTCCTCCCCTCACACTCTCCTCCACTCCTCTTTTTTCCTATCCTATCCTACCCTACCCTCCCTCCCCTCCCCTCCTTTCCTTTCCTTTCCTTTCCTTTCCTTTCCCTCACACTCTCTCTTCTACACTACTTTTTTTTCTTTCCTAACCTCCCCTCCCCTCCACTCCTTTTTTTTTTTCCTCCCCTCACACTATTTTCCACTCCTCTTTTTTCCCTTCCTACCCTCCCCTCCACTCATTTTCTTTCGTTTGTTTTTTTCCTTTCCTTTCCATTTTTCCCCTGTCCTTTCCTTTCTTTTCTTTTTCCTTTCCTTTCCTTACCTCCCCTGACATAATCCTCCACTCCTCTTTTTTTTTTCTTGCCTACCCTCCCTTACTCTCCTTTCCTTTCTTCTTTCCTCACACTTATCCTCCACTCCTTTTTTTTTTTTTTTTCCACTCCCATCCTTTGTTTTCCTTTCCTTTCTTCCCTTCACTCTCTTTTTTTCCTATCCTCCCCCCCCCTATACTCCACTCCACTTCTTCCCTTTCTTCCCCTCACGCTCTCCTCCACTGCTCTTTTTTCCTTTCTTACCCAGCCTTCCCCATCCCATTTTCTTTCCTTTCTTTTCCTTCCCTTTCAATTTTTTCCTTATCCAGTCCTTTTATTTCCTTCCCTCGCATTCTCCTTCACTCCTCTTTTTTCCTTCCCTACAATCCTCTCCACTCCTTTCCTATACTTTCCTCAACTCACACTCTCTTCTGCTCTTATTTTTCATTTCCTTTCCTTTCCTTTTCTTTCCTTTCCTTTCCTTTCCTTTCCTTTTTCCTTTCCTTTCCTTTCCTTTCCTTTCCCCCCCCCTTATTTTCCTGTATTTCCTTTACTTTCCAATCCTCCCCTCACACTCTCCTTCTCTCTTCTTTTTCCTTTCCTACCCTCCCCTCCCTCTCCTTTCCTATTTAGTTCCTTTCCTTTCTTCCCCTCACTATATCCTCCACTCCTTTTTTTTTCTTTTCCTACTTTAAAAACTCCTTTTTTTTTCTTTTCTTTTCCTTTCCTTATCTTTTCATCCCCTCACACTATGTTCCACTCCACTTATTTCCTTCACTCCCCTCCCCTTCACTCCTTTGTTTTCCATTCCTTTTCTTTCCTCCCCTCACACTATCCTCACTCCTTTTTTTTCTTTGCTAAAGGAAAGGAAAAAAAAAAGGAAGGGAGTGGAGGGGTAGGAAAGCAAAAACGAAGAGAGGAGGCGAGTGTGAGGGAAGGAAAGGAAAGGAAAGGAAAGAAAAGGAAAGGAAAGGAGGAGGGAAAGGAAAGGAATAAAGAGGAGTGGAGGAGAGTGTGAGTAGAGTAAATGAAAGGAAAGGAAAGGCGTGGATGGGAGGGGAGGGGAAAAGAAAAGAGAGGAGTGTTTGAGAGTGTGAGGGGAGGAAAGGAAAAAAGAAAGGAAAGAAAAGAAAAGAAAGGAAAGGGAAAGAAAAGAAAGGAAAAGAAAGTAAAAGAAATTAAAGGAAATGAGTGGAGGGGAGGGTTGGAAAGGAAAAAAGAGGAGTGGAGGAGAGTGTGTGCGGGGAAGAAAGGAAAAGAAAGTAAAGGAAAGGAGTGGAGGGGAGGGTAGGAAAGGAAAAAAGAAAAGTGGAGGAGAGTGTGAGGGGAGGAAAAGAAAGGAGAGTAAAGGAGGGGAGGGTAGGGTAGGAAAGGAAAAAAGAGGAGTGGAGGAGCGTGTGAGGGGGGAAAAAAAAAAGCAAAGGAGTGAAGTGGAGGGGAGGGAAGGAAAGGAAAAAAGAGGAGTGGAGGAGAGTGTGAGGGAAGGAAAGGAAAGGAAAAGACAGGAGGGGAGAGTAGGAAGGAAAAAAGAGGAGTGGAGCATAGTGTGAGTCGAGTAAAGGAAAATAGAGGAAAAAAGTGGGGGGGAGGGGACGAACTAAAAGAGAAGATGAGAGTGTGGGCGCAGGAAAGGAAAGGAAATGAGTGTAGGGGATGGTAAGAAAGGAAAAAAGAGAAGTGTATAAAAGGGGAGGGGAGGGGAGGAAATGAAAAGAAAGGAAAGGAAAGAAGTGGTGGGGAGGGGAGGGTAGGCAGGGAAAAAAGAGGAGTGGAGGAAAGTGTGAGGGAAGGAAAAGAAAGGAGTGGAGTGGAGGGGAGGGTAGGAAAGGAAAAAAGAGGAGCGGAGGAGAGCATGAGGGGAGGAAACAAAAGGAGTGGAGTGGAGAGGAGTGGAGGGGAGGGGATGGGAGGGTAGGAAGAGAAAAAATGAGGAGTGGAGAAGAATGTGAGGGAAGGAACGGAAAAGAAAGCAAAGGTAAAGAAAGGAAAGGAAAGGAAAGGAGGGAGGGGAGGGTAGGAAAGGAAAAAAGAGGAGTGGAGGAGAGTGTGAGGGGAGTAAAGGAAAGGGAAGGAGAGGAGTGGAGGAGAGGTTAGGGTAGGAAAGGAAAAAAAGAGGAGTTGAGGAGATGAAGGAAATGAGGGTAGGAAAGGAAAGGAAATTAAAGTAGGAAAGGAAAAAAGAGTGGTGGATAGTGTAAGTGGAGGAAAGGAAAAAAAGAAAGGAAAGGAAAGTTAAGGAGTGGAGGGGAGGAAAGGATAGCAAAAAAAGCAGAGAGCATGAGAGTGTGAGGGGTGGAAAGGAAAGCGAAGGAAAGGAAAGGAATGGAAAGAAAAGGAAAGGAAAGAAAAGAAAAGAAATTAGTGCAGGGGAGGGGAGGGGAGGAAAAAAAAGAAAAGGAAAAAGAGGAGTGGAGGAGAGAGTGAGGGGGGAAAAGGAAAAGAAAGGAAAGGAAAAAAAGAAATGAGTGGAGTAGAGGAGAGCGTGAGGGGAGGAAACGAAAGGATTGGAGTGGAGGGGAGTGTAGGAAGAGAAAAAAGAGGAGTGGAGAAGAAGAATGTGAGGGAAGGAAAAAAAAATAAAGGAAAGGAAAGGAAAAGAAAAGAAAGGAGGGGAGGGTAGGAAAGGAAAAAAGGAAATGAGAGTGTGAGGGGAGGGGAGGGTAGGAAAGGAAAAAAAGGAGTGGAGGAGAGTGTGAGGGGAAGAAAGGAAAAGAGAGGAAAGGAAAGGAAAAGAAAGGAAATGAGTAGAGGGGTGTGGAGAGTGAGGGAAGGAAAGGAAAAAAATGGAAAGGAAAGGAAAGATAAGGAAAAGAAAGGAAAGGAATTTGGTGGAGGGGAGGGTAGGAAGGGAAAAAAAGAGGAGTGGAGGAGAGTGTGAGGGGAGAAATAGAAAGGAAAGGAGTGGAGTGGAGGGGACATTAAGAAAGGAAAAAAGGAGTGGAGAAGACTGTGAGTGAAGGAAAGGAAAGGAAAGGGAAAGAAAGGAAAAGAAAGAAAAAAAAGAAAGGAAAGGAGTGGATGGGAGGGAAGGAAAGGAAAAAAGAAGATAGAAGGAGAGTGTGAGGGATGGAAAGGAAAGGAAAGGTAAAGAAAGAAAGGAGGGTGGGAAAGGAAAAAAGGAGTGGAAAAGAGTATGAGGGGAAGAAAGGAAATGAGAGGAAAGGAAAGGAAAAGAAAGGAAATTAGTAGAGGGGTGTGGAGAGTGAGGGAAGGAAAGGAAAAAAATGGAAAGGAAAGGAAAGGTAAGGAAAAGAAAGGAAAGGAAAGGAATTTGGTGGAGGGGAGGGTAGGAAGGGAAAAAAGAGGACCCTACTTTCTTTACTTCCCTTCCTAATCCCTTCCCTTTCTTCTTCCTCCCCCCTTTCCTTCCCTTCCCTTCTTTTCCCCCCCCTTTCCCCTTTCCTTCGATTTTCTTCTCCCAGTGATCTCTTCTTCCCTTCCCTTTCATTCCCTTCACTTCCCCCCCCTTCCCTTCCCTTCGTTTCATGTGGCTTTTCCCCCTTTTCGTCCCCTCCCCCTTACTCTGTATTCTTCACTATAGTTCTATGTTCTTCCCTTCCCCCCCCCCCTTCCCTTCCCTTCTATTCTTTTCTTTCTGTTCTCCTCCCATCCCCCCCCTCCTCCCTCTTCATCCCTATATCTTATCTTCACTTCCCTTCCCATCTATTCTTTTCCTTACTTACTTCGGTCCCTTACTTTCCCATACACCTCTTCTATTCTTCTCTATATCTTCCTTCCTTTCTCTTCCCCTTCCCTTCCCTTCCCCTCCCTTCCCCTACCATCCCTTCCCTTCCCCCCCCTTCCCCTTCCCATCCTCTTTTCTTTTCTTTTCTTTACTTCCATTCCCCTTCTGCTATTCCTTCTCTATATCTTCTCTTCCCCCCCCTTCCCTTTTATCTACACTTTTGCCAAACTCCCCTTCCCCCCCTTAATTCGATTCTTCTCAATATCGTCCTTCCCTTAGTTTTCCTTTCCCTCCCTTCCCTTCCCTTCTATTCTTTTCATCACTTCCCTTCCCCCCTCCTCTCTTTCTTCTCTTGATATCTTCTCCCTCATTCCCTTCCCTTCCCTTCCCTCCCTCCTGCCTTTTCCTTTATTTCCCTTCCCCCCTTCTATTCCCCTCTACATCTTTTCCTTCTTCCCATCCCTACTATTCCCTACTTCCCTTCCTAATCCCTTCCCTTCCCCTCCCCCCCTTCCTTTCCCTTCCCTTCTTTTCTCCCCTTCCCTTTCCTTCTATTCTTCTTCCATATCTCTTCTTCCCTTGCCCCTTCCCTTGTCCATTCCCTTCACTCCCTCCCCCCCTTCCCTTCCCTTCTTTCTTTTCTTTTTCGTCTTCCCCTTCCCCCGACTAATATTCTTCACTATATCTATTCTTCCCTTCCCCCCCCCTTCCCTTCCCTTCTATTCTTTTCTTCTCTTCTCTCCCATCCCCCCCCTCCTCTCTTCATCCCTATATCCCCTATCTTCACTTCCCTTCCCATCTATTCTTTTTCCTTACTTTTCTTCCCTTACTTCCCATACCCCACTTCTATTCTTCTCTATATCTTTTCCTCTCTTCCCCTCCCTTCCCTTCCCCTCCCTTCCCCTACCATCCCGTCCCTTCCCCCCCCTTTCCCTTCCCATCTACTCTCTTCTTGTTCTTTTCTTTACTTCCAACATTCCCCCCTTCTATTCTTCTTTCCCTTTATCTCCTCTTCCCCTCCCTTCCCCCCCTTCTACACTTTTCCAAACTCCCCCCGTTCCCCCTTCTTCCATTCTTCTCAATATCTATCCTTCCCTTCCCTTTCCCTCCCTCCCCTTCCCTGCTTCTATCTTTTCTCATCACTTCCCCTTCCCCCCCCTCTCTTTCTTCTCTATATCTTTCATTCCCTCCCTTACCCCTCCCTCCTTTTCTTTTATTTCCCTTCCCCCCTTCTATTCCCCTCTACCCGCCCTTTCTTTTCCCTCCCGTCCCTCTCCCCTTTTCCTTATTCCTGCTTTAACTGTTTACCCGTTCCTGCACCTCTCTTTTCCTCTTTGACCCCCTTCTTTTTTCATTCTTTTCTCCCCTTCACCGCGACTATGCGAGGGCTAGGGGGAGCTGTCCTCTGTTATTCCTCCTGTTCCTGTTTTTTTTTTCTTCTATTTCCCTGGTTTTCCCTCCACCCTACAAGCCCGGCCGCATGATTTTTTTGAGGAGCTCTTTTTGTGTTTTTCACCCTTTCTTTTCCCACCTTGCGATTCGTCCCCCCCTTCCCATGTCCCTTCCCTTGATCGCCTTGTCTTGCACCGCATCCTTTTCGCTCCCTTTATTTTTTTTTTTCTTCCCCCTTTTTTCTTTTTTGAGGCTTTTTATAGGGGACCTTGACCCGGCTCTTTTTTTCCCTTTTGTTTTTTTTTTTTTATTTTTTTTTTAGTTTTTTTGGAGGTCCCTGAAGCCCCCGCCACTCTTTTATTTTTTTTTTTATTCAGCTTGTCTTCTTCTTCTCCTTCTTTCTTTTTTTTTTTCTTTGCTTAGCTGGTTCTTCGTTTCGCCTTCCCCCGTCCCTTTTCCCTTCCAGTCCTCCCGCCCTTGTTGTTCTCAACTATGTTTTTTCCCTTATCTCTTTTCCCTTTTTCTTTTTTTTATTTTTTTTTTTTCGGTCAGTCAAGGAGCCCTTCCCTCTCTTTTGATTTCTTCTTTATTCAGATTCTTCCGCCCGATTTTTCTGTCCCTTCCCTTCATTCCGTTTCTTTCGTCCCCCCCTCTTCTTCCTAGTTGGCCTCCGGCTTCTTTGGCTTTTTCTTTTCCCCCTCCTCCTGTGCCCCTTCCATCCGTTGTTTTTTCTTTCTTCCCCCTTTCGCTTTTCCTCCCCTTTTTATCCTTCCCTTCTTGTCCTTCTGCTTCCCGCCCCCCCCCTCCGCACTTCAGCCTTTTTTTTTTTTGTTTTTCTCCTCCCCCAATCTTTCCTACCTTTTTCCTTCATCTTTTTACTTTTTTCCTTTGTCCATCTTTTTCTTTCCGCTTCCCACTTTTATTTTCCTTTTTTCTTATTTTCATCTCCTTTCTTCCACCTCGCCTTGCTCTTCCGCAGCCTTTTTTTCTCCCTTTTCCATACTCCCTGTTTTTTGCTTCCCAGGTCGACTTTTTTTCTTTTTACTTATGTTTCCTTCCCACTTCGCTTCTTTTTCTTCGTTTTTGCTCTTCCTTCCTTTTTTTTGGTCCTTTCCCGATTCCACTTTTCCCCCCCCCCCTGTTTTTTTATTCTCTTTTTTTTTCCGTCTTCTTTCGGCCTTTTTCGCTTTTTCCTTCCCTAATTTTGCTGCTTGGAGTTTGTCTCCTGTTTCCCCGCCTTTTATCTTTTCTTTTTTTGTAGGCATTCCCTTTTTCCCTCCGCCCTTCTGGCCCATTCTTTTCATTCCCTTCCTGTCTTTCCTTTTGTCCCTTCTCCTTTTTTCCTTGGCGCTTTCTGTCTTTTTCCTTTCTTTTCTTCCCTTCTCATTTCCTGCATTTTTTTTTCCTTTTTTCCCATTCTTTTTTTTTTTCCTTTTCCGCCGCTTCATTCTTTCCCTTCTTTTTTCTTTTTATCTTTTTTCTTTTTTTCTTTTTCTTCTTCTCCTTCATCTTTTTTTTCTCCCCCTTAACCTTCCGCCTTTCCGCCCCCTGTCTTTCCTTTTTTCTTTTTTTTTTTTTTTCGCCTTCCTTCCCTTCCTCTTTTACCCTTTTCCCTCTTTTCTGTTTTTTCCTTCTTTCGGCCCTTTTTTCCGCCTTTTTCTTTCTACCTTTTTTCCTTTTCCTTCCTTATTTGTTCGTGTCCGGCTTCTTTTCTTCCCTTTTCCGACCCTCTTCGTTCCTTCTCTTTTTTTTTTCTATCTCTCCCTCCCTTCTCTTTCCTCCTCCCTCTTTTGATTCTCTTTTTTCTTTTCTTTTCTTCTTTTTTCTTTTTGTCCAGTTTCCTTTCTTTTTTTCTTTGCCGCTCCCTTTGTCGCTCAGCTTTTCTTTTCAAACTATTTTTTTTTTTTTCCCTGTTTCCTATTCCCTTCTTTTTTCACCTTTCCTTTTCCGTCCCTTTTTTTTCTTCCCTTCCCTTTTCACTTTTTTCCCACCGTTTTTCCGCCCTCCTTTTTTTTCTTTCTTTTTCTTTTATCTTTTCTTTCACGTCGCCTGTGTTCTTCCTTTTCTTCCTGTTTTTTTTTTTTCTTTTTTCTTCTTCATCTTTTTTTTTACCCTTTTTCCTCCATTTTCTTTTCCTTTTTTTTCTTTCCTATTTTTTTTATGTACCTCTTATTCCCGTTCGTTTTTTTTTTCTTCTTTCATTTTCGCTTTTTTTTTGTTTCCTTTACTTCCTTCACTTTTTCTTTTCTTTTCTCCTTCTATCGTTTTCCTTTTTATTTTTTTTTATTCTTTTTTTTTTTTTCCTTTTTTCATTCTTGTTCTCTTCTTTTTTTTCTTTTTCTGCCCTGTCCTTTTCCCTTTGTCCTTTTTTCTCCCACCTTCCCTTTCCCTTTTTGGGCTTTCCTTTTTGTTTTTTTTCACCATCCCTTTTTCTTCATTCTTTTTTTTTCTTTTTTTCCTTTTTTTGTTTTTTTCCCTCCCTTTTTCCTTTCTTTTTCTTTTCCATTCATCTTTTTTTCCCCTTCTTTGTTTTTTTTTTTTCGCCTTTTTTTTTCTTTTTTATCTTCTTCTCCCTTGTCCTGTTCCGTATTTTTTTTCCGGACTTTATTCTGTCCCTTTTTACCTACACTCTTTTTCATTTTCTCTAGTTTTCTTTTTTTTTCTTCCCACTCCTTTTTGTTTTTTTTTTTTTTTTGTTTTTTTTCCTTCTTTTCTCCCATTTTTTTTTTCTTTTCTTTTTTTTTTACGTTTCTTTTATTTTATTTTTAATTTTTGTCTTTGCCCTTTTTTTTTTTTTTTTTTTTTTTTCTGCGCCCGTTTATTCTCTTTGTCTCCTCCGTTACCTTTCCGTACTTTTCCCTGAGCTTCCTTCCTCTCTCGTAGTCTTTCGTCCCTAATTCTCGCTTTCCGTATCCTTTTTCTCCCTCCCTTTTCTTTTTCTTTTAGTCTTTTTTTTTTCACGTGTCCCTTCTCTTCTCCGACTCTCCTTATCTCATATCGCGTTCCTTTTTTTTTCCCGGCCTCTCATTTACCTTGCCCGTCTCCCCCTTCGATTTCCCTAAATTCACCTTTTCCTCTCTTCTATTGTTTCTGCCCTACTGCTAGCTTAAGAGCTTTTTCTCTTATTCTACCGCCCTTTTCCCTCCCCTTATCCTCTCCTTTGATCCCCGTCCCTTCTCTCTTCTCCTCACGGCCCGCTTTCTGTCCTGTTCTACTCAGTTAAGCTCGGTCCTCCCCTTTCCCTACCCATATGCCGTCCCTTCCCCCCCCGTCCCTGGGGACTCGCCGGGTTACTATGTCAGCTCGTCCCCATTCTCCCTACTTGCGAAGCTAACTGCTTCCACTTTAGCTCCGCCGCGGCTAAAGTTCCCCCCCCTTAACAGGCCCTCCCCTGAACCCTGCGTATTTGAGCTCTCTATGCCTAGGGTCCTGTAGGTTTGGGGTAGCCCTTCCCAGATGGCTCTCCCTCCTTGTAGCTTAAGTCTGTTCGGGGACCCCGGCCGGCCTTATTGGCTGATTCTGGTCCTGGTTTTCTTTTGCTTTACGTCCTATAACCTACCTCTATTTCTTCCTCTATTCTAGTCCGTCTCTCTCTGCTTTACCCTTCTTATTCTGTCCTTCCTTTCTGCTAAAGGCCTTTATTTGCCTCTTCTACCTCATCCTTTCCTTGAACTCCCTGTTGCTTGTACTTTGCTACTCTTCGTTTCTTAGTCTCTTGGTTCTCCCTTTCGGTCAATTGCGTCTCTTATCTATTGCTCTTCTCTTTCCTGCTCACTTCTTTCTTTCTTCCTTTCCTCCCAGTTTCTTCATCTCGTTAGTTTCCTATCCTTTCTCCTTGTCTTGCCCTCTTACCTGCCCTTATCTAAATCCTTCTACTTTCAGCACTTCCGGCCTTCCGCCTCTCTGATTTCTTTTCTCTAAAATGGTTCTGAGTTGCTATTCGCTTCCCTACTCTCCTTCTTTTAACCTCCCTTCCACCCCTTCTATTCCTTCTCTTAGTCTACCTACCCTTGCCTCCCTTTCTCATTGTCTTTCCCCTTCCTTCCTTCCCCTTTCCCCGTCTTTACTTCCTCCCGTACTCCTTCTACCTAGCATATTTCTTTCTCTGATCTAACTACTACTCCGTCTGCCTGTCCCTTCACCTAATGTCCGAAATCCTCTGTGTCCCTTTTTGATCTTATCTCCGTAACTCCCTCTGCCTTTTCACTCTTCCCCTTTCGCTCTTTTTATCGGCCCTACCCTTCCTTCCTCTGCTCCCTCATTGGCTGGTCAGACGTTGCCACTATCCGTTCCCTTTCTTACGCTTGTCTTTCCCGTCTGTCCATTCTTTTCTTCCGCTTATTCTGTTCTCCCTTTCATTTTATCCTTACTTACCTGGCTCCCCTCACCCGGCTTGCACTTGTTCATTTGCTCCTCCCTTCCCATCTACTCTTTTCTTATTCTCTATTCTTTGCTATCCCTTTGCTCCTTACTTATTTGATCTTTCCTCTTCCCCTCTTTTCTTCCCTTCTGTCTCTTCCTTCCACTATTTTCTTTTGGCTTGCGGTCTGTAGCTTCCCCATGCTCCACCCTTCTTTCTCCCCTACTTTGCTCCTCTGTCTTCCTCGCCTGCTTTATTCTCTCCCTGTATTCCCCTCCGCGGTTCTCTCCCCTACCCTTCTCTATTTATCCTACAGCTTTCCTATCTCTTTTCCTTACGATTCTTCTCCTCTCCCGCCTTGCTTGCTCTTAGCTTTCGACTTCTCCTTCCCTTTCTGCTTCTACCCTCTATGGCTCTTATTTTCTCTCATCCCCTTTCTTCGCTTTCCCTTCTTGCATTACAGCGTTCTAAGCCTATTCCCTAACTTTTCCCATCCCTTCACTAAGTCCTTGAGCTTCCTCCTAAGCCCTTCACTTCCCCTCCCCTTCTTTCTTCTCCTTATCCTCGGCGTTCTTCCAAACCACTTGCTCTCTATTCAATTCCCCGCTTCTTCCCACTTCCCTTCCATGACGTAGCTCACTTCCCTCCCTGTCGTTATTCCCTTCTCTGCTATTTCTATCTTGCTGCTTCTTCCTCTCCCCTCTCTTTATCTTCTTTTCTCTCACTCATGCATTTCTTTCTATACTTCACCTGCTCCCGTTTCCTTTCATAGTACCTAAATCCCCAGGCTTTTTCTTTCTTTCCCCACTCCTCCCCTCTCCGTTCTTCTCCTCCTACTTTTGAGGTCTGTATTCCTTCACCTTCCCTATCTCTTCTCTTCATCTTCAGCTGCAAGAACTTTTGCCTTACACTCCTTCTACCCTTTACTTCCTTCCACTTTACTCCCTATCGTGCTCCCGCTAATAGTCTTCTGTCCACACTCTTCTTCGCTTCCCCTCCGCTCTACCTTGTACGCTCCATTCCTTCCCCCTCCTCTTAAGAGCGGAGTTTTCCATAGTCCTCTTTACTTACTTGGCATGCCTTTCTATCTTCTTTCTAGCTCTCCCTGATGTCTACTCTTCCGCATTAACCTTCCTTTCATGCTATGCCTGTATCCTTCTTATTTCCCTCTTTTCTTCAGCATCTTTATCTTCACCTTCTTCCGTTACTCCGGGGGGTTCGTCCTATGTCACCTCGCCTCCTCTTTATGACTTCCTCTCCCTTCACCGCTACCCTTTCCCCTTCTCACTCTCTTCTGATCCGCTTCATCTCCTCTACTTACTCCCTTCCCTTCTCCTGTTTTCTATCTCTAAACTTTGTCTTCCATCTGTCCGTTCCTCCCTTTTCCAACTAATTACATGCTATGCCTTTTTATATTCCCTACTTTAATTATCTCCCTCCGCTGCATTTACCTTTTACTCCTCTCTCCCTTCCCCCCCTTCCTTCCTTCACTTTACTTTCTGCATCCCTTTCCTCTGTCGCCATTCGATTCTCCTCCCTATCTCAATCTCCACTCTCTGGGTCTTCCTTTTTCCCGGCTGCTCTTGACCTCTCCCTCCTTCCTCTCACTTCTCCCGTAGGCTGTCCGCTTCTTCTTCCTCCTATCCCTTGTACTGGTCCTTCTCTACCTTCGGTTATCCTTTGTCTATTCGTAATCACGCCCCCCCTCCGGCCTGGTCATCCAGCCTAATTCTTTGACTATTCGCCACTCCCCATTTCCCTACCTTCCTCTCTTTTTACCCCTATTCCGGAGCTTGGTCTACTTGCCCCTCCTGAATCTTTCTCTCGCCCTTTCTCTTTCCCGACTTACCATACCCTCAGGATCTACCTTCTACCAATCTTGTTCTGTTATTCTATCCGTCTTTCCCCTTCCCCTCCCCTTTCTTCCTACATTCATGCTTCTTGTCGTTAATACGCGTTCCCTTTTCTTCCCATCTACTCCCTTATCTGTTCCCTTCCTTTCTTTTCTTTCTTCTTAAACTATTAGCTCTAAGGGCTCCTATCCCATGCTCTTTCTGTACTCATCGACACCTTTAAATCCTAACTCCTCTCCTTCTCCCCTGTTCTATTAATCTCTTATCTGTCGCCGTCTTTGTCCTTCCCCTCGTTGCCCTCCCCTCCCTTTTCCTTCCTTCGCTTTCACTTCCTCTCCCTCTTCTCTTTTTCTCCTCCTATCTAGACTCCATCTCCTCCCCCTCCCTTTACCTGTATCCTTTCGTCCTCCTCCTCTTCCTCTCTAGGTCCACTCCTTTACTTCTATTCTGCCCTCTCTTACCTTTCGGCTGACTTGACGTCTAGACTTCCTACTCCCCTTCTTTCGTCCTTTTTCCTCTTCTTTTCGTTACTTCCTACCATCCCTTACTCTATTCTTCTGTATCCTAACTTCTTCTCCTTTTCTTCTTTACCCTTCGTCCTTTCTCTCCCCTATCTGAGTTCTTGTCTCATACGCTCCTTGCCTCACCCCTTACTGTTAACCTCTCTTGTCACTTCGCCATTTTCTTTCTTCATCTTTCCAAATCTTTCACCTCCTACTGTTCTTTGCCTTCTCTTCACCTTTCGCCTCCACCCCTCCCTTGCTCCGGATATCTCTTCTTTCTTTCCCTTTCGCGTGCGCCCGCCCTCTGGCTCTTACGCTTTTCTCCCTCTCTTCCTCTTTTCCCTCCTTCCTACTTCCCTTCCCTTTTTCTATGCTAGTCCCTATCTTCAGTTCCATTCTCCTACCTCTATCCTTCTATTCCCTCCCTGTAGCCTAGTCCGTTATCGTTCTTTCCCTTATCCCTTCCCGCCTCTTGCCCTTCCCTCTCTACATCTCTTGTCCTGATCTCCTCCTTTCGCCCCTTCCTCACCCTTCTTTCTTCCTCTAGTTCGCTATTACCTTTCGCCCTTCGAACCTCTTACTTTTTGCCCTATCACCTCTCCTTCCCCTCTTTTACCCCCCTCCCTCTCTTTCTTTCTTTGTCCTGCTTCCTCTCCCTTCCCCCCTAGCCTCCTGTTCTATTTTTTCAATTCCTCTTCCCCGACTTCTTACCTCCCCCCCTCTTCCTCCTTCTACTTTTTCCTTTATGTCCCTTCCCGTCGCTTTACCTTGCTTAACTTTGCTTCGTTTTTCTCCCGTTCCCCATAAAAATCCTCTTGTTCTTTACTTCCCTTTCTTCCTATCGCCTCCTTTCCCCTCGATTATAGTCCACCCTTCCTACTTCTTTCCCCTCTTTTCTTTCCTTGTATCCTTTCGACTTACTTTTCTGCAATTCTACATGAGTCTATCTAAAATCTACCCATGCCCTTATTCCTTCTGTTGCACCTTCTCTATTTTTTCCTTACTCCCTGTTCCTTTCCCGCTGTACTATTCTTTCTTCTGTCCTTCCTCTCCCTCTTTCATGTCCACTTAGTTTTCTTACCATCCCTTTCCGCTTGCCTTTCTCTGCTTCTTTCCTTTTCTTCTTCTACTCCCTTTCCCCCCTTCCGTCGCGCTCTCTCATCCTCTATATGCTTTTACTAATTCCCTTCCTTATCCTCTATTTGCATTTCGCTTTAACTCGTCTTTCTCTGGCTTCCGGCATTAGACCTTCTCTTCTCGACTCTTCCTTCCATTCCTTTCCTGCTCCATAATTCGTACTTGCCGCCTCCATCGCAACTTCCGCGTTCTTTTTTCCCTCTACGCTATTCTTTACTCTCCTTTACATTCTCCACTTCTTCATATTCTCGCTTTTAGGTCGCTGCCCCTCTCCCGTTCCTCTTCATATTTGTTCCCATCCTTTCTCTTCCCCTATCTTTACGTCCTATTCTTCTTAATCTCTTCCTCTTTTCTTCCCAGCTTAGGCCTCTATCCCTTTCCCGTTTTTCGCTTTCCTTCTCCTGCCCTTTTTTCTTCACCCCGTCCGCGTCTACCTCTCTTCCTTCCTAACGCTAGTATCCTTTTTACTTCTTTACCTCACCTTCTTCTCTTTTCCTATCCCCTCCGCTCCCGTTTGTTTACGTACCCCTTTCCCTTCTCGATTCCACGAATTTCCTACCCTCTTTCTACAGATTTACGCTCTTACTTTCCTTATTCTCTTTATTCCCTTCTCTTACTTTTCCTCTTGACTTTCCCTTCCTCTCTCGTTCTTCCCGGCCTTTTATTTCTCCATCTAATATTCCCAGGCTATCTCTGTTCTGTCCGATGTCTCCCACGCCTCCCCCTCCACCTCAATCTCTTGGCTCATTACTTTCTCCTCCCTCTCCTATCTTCTATGTTTTCCCCGGCTTTTTCCTTCCTAATACCCCCCCTTCTACCTTCTTCCTATTCTTCTCTACCTTTACTTCTCTTCCTTCCATTTATCTTTAATCTTACTCTTACATATCCATTACCCCCCTCCTATTCGTACGTATCTTATGATCTTTTCCTTTTTTAGCCCTCCCTTACTTCCTATCTTCCCATGAAACCCTCCACTTCCCTTCTTACTCCTACGGTACTCCTCCAATTTTCCCGCTTTTTCTTTGCCAATGTCTCCTCCTTACCTTACTATATCCCGTCTCTGTCCCTTCCCTCTCCTTACTTTCTCTGTTCTCCCGCATATGTCAAACTTTCATGCTTCCATATCACCTTTTCCCTTGACCCTTCTTCTTCCTCGCCTGATCAGTCCTCCCTCTTCCCTACTATTCTTTCCTCTTTGCCCTCCCTTCCCCGACTTTCTATTATCACCTTCGTCCCAACTTCTACTTCCCCCCTCCTCACTCCTTCTTTCTATTACACTTTCAATCCTTCCTCCTTCCTTACCCTTTCATTTTGTCTCTTCTTTCTTTATTTCCCTTCCCCCTCCTTCTATTCCTTTCTTTCTTACATCTTTTCCTCCCTACCCATCCCTAACGTTTATCTTTACTTGGTACCCTGTCCTACCCCTTCACGCCCTCCCCCCCTGCCTTAAGCGGCGCTCCGCCGTCTCCTAACGCTGCTGCGACTGTTCCTTGGCCTATCGTCTCATATCCCGTCTGCCTTTCGCTCTTTCCATTCCCTCTGCACTTCCCTTCCCGCCCTCCCCTTGCTGTTGCTTTGCTTCCCCTTCCCTCTTACTCCTCTTCTTCACTAGTATCTATTCTTCCCGTCTCCTGCCGCGTTGCCCTCCCCTATGGATCATGTCTTATTCCCCCCGTCCTCGCTCCCGGCCCCGTCCGCGGCCTCTCTTCCCATCCCTATATCTTGTCTGTCCCTCTCCCTTTCCCATCGCACTCTTTTCCTTACGTTCCCTTCCCAGATAGGTCCCATTACTTCCTCTTCGACTTTTCCTCTTTATCTTTGCTTTCCCCTTCCCCGTCCCTTCCCGTTTGGGCCCGTACCTGTACCCCTACGCTCGTCGTCCCTCCTCCCCCCACATTCCTTTCCCCAAATCTACTCTCCTCGTTCGTCGTTACTCCAGTCCCCTTGCTCGAGTCTTCTCTATATGTCGTCCTGCCCATCCTTCCCCGTTTATGTACACTTGACCCAACTCCCCGTCCCCCTTCTTCTATTCTGCTCAAATATCTATCCTCCCCTTCCCTGTGCCCGTCCCTTCCCCCACAATTTTTCTTTTTTTCCCCCCCTTTCCCCCCCTTTTCCCCCCCCCCTTTTTTTTTCCCTTCCCCCCCCCCCCTTCCCTTTTTTTTTTTCCCCCCCCCTTTTTTTTTTCCCCCCCTTTTCCCCCCTTTTTTTCCTTTCCCTTTTTTTTTCCCCCCCCCTTCCCCCCAAATTTTTTCCCCCCCCCTTTTTCCCCCCTTTCCTTTTTTTTTCCCCCCCTTTTTTCCCCCCCCCTTTTTTTTTCCTCCCCCCCCCCTTTCCTTTTTTTTTTCCTTTTTTTTCCCCCTTTCCCCCCAAATTTTCCCCTTTCTTTTTTTCCCCCCCCCCCCTTTTTCCCCCCCCTTTTTTTTTTCCCCCCCCCCCCCCCCCCCCTTTTTTTTTTTCTTTTCCCCCCCCCTCCCCCCTTTTTTCCCCCTTCTTTTTTTTCCCCCCTTTTTTTTTTTCCCCCCTTTCCCCCCCCCCCTTTTTTCCCCTTTTTTTTTTTTTCCCCTTTTTTTTTTCCCCCCCCCCCCTTTTCCCTTTTTTTTCCCCCCCCTTTTTTTTCCCCTTTTTTTTTTTTTTTTCCCCCCTTTTCCCCTCTTTCCCCCCCCCCTTTCCCTTTTTTCCCCCCCCCCCCCCCCTTTTCCCCCCAAAATTTTTTTTTCCCCGTTTTTCCCCCCCCCTTTTTTTTTCCCTTTTTCCCCCTTTTTTTTTTTCCCCAACCCCCTCCCTTTTTTTTTTTTTCCCCCCCCCCAAACCCCCCCTTTCCCTTTTTTCCCTTTTAAACCCCCCCCCTTTCCCCCCCCCTTTCCCTTTTTTTTTTTTTTCCCCCCCTTTTTTTTTTTTTTTTTTTCCCTTTTCCCCCCCCCCCCCTTTTTTTTTTTTTTTTTTTCCCCCCCCCCCTTTTTTTTTTTCCCCCCCCCCCTTTTTTTTTTTTTTTCCCCCCCCCCCCCTTTTTTTTTTTTTTTTTCCCCCCCCATTTTTCCCTTTTTTTTCCCCCCTTTTTTCTTTCCCCCCCCCCCCCCCCTTTTTTTTTTTCCCCTTTCCCCCCCCCCCCCCCTTTTTATTTTTTTTTTTTTCCCCTTTTCCCCCCCCCCCTTTTTTTTTTCCCCCCCTTTCCCCCCCCCTTTTTTTCCCTTTTTTTCCCCCCTTTCCCCTCCCCCCCTTCCCCCCCCCCCCCAAACCCCCCTTTCCCCCCCTTTCCCCCCCCCCCTTTTTTTTTTTTTTTCCCCCCCCCCCCTTTTTTTTTTTTCCCCCCCCCTCCCCTTCCCCCCCTTTTTTTTTTTTCCCCCCCCCCCTTTCCCCCTTTTTTTTCCCCCCCCAAATTTTCCATTTTTTTTTTTCCCCCGCCCCCCCCCCCCCCCCTTTTTTCCCCCTTTTTTTCCCTTCCCCCCCCTTTCCCCTTTTTTTTTTTAAATTTTCCCTCCCCCCCCTTTTCCTTTTTTTTTTTTTTTTTTTTTTTTTCCCCCCTTTTTTTTTTTTTTTTTCCCCCCCTTTTTTTTTTTTTTTTTTTCCCCTTTCCCCCCCTTTTTTTTTTTCCCCTCCCCCCCCTTTTTTTTCCCCCCTTTTCCCCCCCCCCCCCCCCCCCTTTTTTTTCCCTTTTTTTCCCCCTTCCCCCCCCCCCTTTTTTTTTCCCCCCCCCCTTTTTTTTTTTTTTTTTCCCCCCCTTTTCCCCCCCCTTTTCCCCCCCCCCCCCCCCAAAAATTTTTCCCTTCCCCCCCCCTTCCCCCCATTTTTTTTTTTTTTTTGTTTCCCCCCCTTTTTCTTTCTTTCTTTTTTCTTTTTCCCTTTTTTTCCCCTTTTTTTTTTTCCCTTTTTCCCCCCCCCCTTTTTTTTCCCCCTTTTTTTCCCCCCCTTTTTTTCCCCCCCCCTTTCCCCCCCCCTTTTTTTCCCCCTTTTTTCCCCCCTTTCCTCCCCCCTCTTTTTTCTTTCCCCCCCTTTCCCCCCCCCCCCCTTTTTTTTTTTCTCCCCCCCCTTTTTTTCCCCCTTTTTTTTTCCTCCCCCCCCTTTTTTCTTTTTTTTTTTCCCTTTTTTTTTTTTTTCCCCCCCCCTTTTTTTCCTTTTTTTTCCCCTTTTTTCCCCTTTTCCCCCCTTTTTTTTTCCCCCCCCCTTTCCTTTTTTTTTTTTTTTTTTTCCCCCCCCTTTCCCCTTTTTTCCCCCCTTTTTCCCCCCCCTAAATTTTTTTTTTTTCCCCCCCCCTTTTCCCCCCCCTTTTTTTTCCCCCCCAAAAAATTTTTTCTTTTTTTTCCCCCCCCCCCCCCCTTTTCCCCCTTTTTTTTTTTTAACCCCCCCAAATTTTTTTTTTTTTTCCCTTTTTCCCCCTTTTCCCCCCCTTTTTTTCCCCCAAAACTTTTCCCCCCTTTCCCCCCCCCCCCCCCCCTTTTTCCCTTTTCCCCCCCCCCCCTTTTTTTTTTTTTTTCCCCCCCCAAACCCTTTTTTTTTTTTTTTCCCCCCCCCCCTTCCCTTTTTTTTTTTTTTTTTCCCCCCCCCCCCCCCCTTTTTTTTTTCCCCCCCCCCCCCCCCCTTTTCCCCCCCCCCCTTTTTTTTTCCCCCCCCCCCCCTTTTTATTTAAACCTTTCCCTTTTTCCCCCTTTTCCC
>CATNWA010003096.1:0-17375 GCA_951230385.1 Staurois parvus | reverse complement strand
CAAATCCCCTTCCTAGCCATTTTTTTCCCCCAAAAAATGTCCCTTCCTAGAAACCAAATCCCCCCCCCAAAATCATCCCAACTAGCACAAATCCCCCTTCCTAACTAAAAATCCACCATCCTATTTCAAACCTCCTCTTCGAAAGCATCCCATTATAGCACAGCCCCCCAAATCCCCACCATGCCCAGGGCAGCTGCTCCTCCACAATGAAACACAGTACATGTATGTATTTACAGTTTTCTTTAGCTGTCCAGACTGTGGGGGGTTGCCAAATATTAAACTGTTACAAATCCAGTGTTGAAGGGGTGCAATCAACTGGAACAGAATCTGGAAAGCCTCTGCTCGTGCTCCATTAATGTCTTAAAGCCCAAGAGGAATGCCTATAAAAGAACTGTTTTGGTGGTACATGACCCAGAGAGGATAGCTAAATGTATGCCTTCACGCCTCACCCTTTTGTTTTCATGGATGTGGTGTCTAGGGAACAATGCACCATATTTAGTGACAATGCCCCAAAGCCCAGAGACTATAGACAAGAGAATACAACTTAAAACTGATCCATGCTGACAAAAACATACCTAGAAACCTCTGGGAAGCATGGCTTTATAGACCTATCACTGACCTGAACAGAGCAGGCGGAAATTAATATCCTTTATCTTCATCACCACCCACCATACTATTACCAAAGATATTGGCGACAGCTGACCCGCTATTTATGGAGTTAAAGCACTGAATCAAGGTTATCATGATCCAAGGAAAAGCTCACCTACATACTAAATGACACAGGGGCCTCAACCTTGACTGTAATACCCTCTCCCTACCGACCATGTAGATAACTATAAAAAAGGGTTGCATTGGTCAGATCCCAATACCTCTTCCTCCATCCACTTTCCCAACTTTCTGCTTTCCCCACCATCCTTGTACACTTCTCGTTGTCTTTGCAACTATGTTTATTCTAAACATTCCCAAATTGAGAATTGTCCTCCCTATTGGGTGCCTGATAACACCCACTTCCTTTCCATTGTATGAAATCACAGGAGCAGTGTAGGGGTTTTCCTCCTGGTCTTTTACTTCTGACCTTTGCAACACATCTTTACCTATCTCTGACCTCGCCCCCCTTGGATTTATTTGATACCCAAGACCAAGTAAGAACTGTACTTTAATACTTTTAAATCATAGCATATCTATTGATATAGCAATTTGTTTTTTTTATGCTTTTTGTCATTTGTATTTGCTTTATTGTTTTCTTTATTCCCATTCCAATTGTACATATTTAAAAACTTTCTGAAGAAAATGGGGGCAACCTGAGGCTAAATAAACAGATATTGTTGGAAAAAATGTCTATGTTGCCCACATTAGGCAATCAGGGTCTTGCGTGAGGGTTTTAATCTCTTTAAAAATGACAGCAAGTGGATGTAATTAATCCTGTGCACGTGGTGAATTCCGTCTAAAACAGCAGAATCATTTTCACCCTCGGCACAATAGTTATGTGCTGACAAATAAATATCCCACACTGATTCCCGTTGTCCTCTCTTTATACATCAGAGAAAGTCAGTGTCATCAGCAATTTAAACCCTACAGTAAGGGAGAGCTGCCCATTCCATAGCTATTGACTGATTACCACCATTTCTATAGAACCTTTGATTTTCTGTGAGTGAATGGTTAAAGTGCTTGTAGATGTCACGTTTAGTATGCTTGTAGCTTGCTGAAAAACTTGGAAAACCGCTCAATAAAGGGCTCATTTACACCACCTGCATGCAAGTCCCAAAGTAAGAACAATGAAAATTTGCCTTATGCCCTATGGACTTTGGACTTTTGCCTATGGCACTGCGTTCGTATGTGCTAAAAGGAAGACATGTTGCTTTTTTTGCACAGCTTGCTGGCGGTCCCACTGTAATGTATATCAATTAACATATAGCTGTGAAATAAAAAGCACTCAGAAGCATCTTAAAAAATTGCCAGAGCATGTTATACAAACCTAAAACTGAACTAAAGTCCAAAAAGTTATTTTTTTTCATTTTATATAGAGTAAAGGAAATGATTTCCCCTTTACTTTCCATAGCTACATGGGAATTGTCTCCAAAGTGAGGAAAATCCCCTCTTTTGAACATTGGCACCAAGATTGGTGTGCCCATTGGAAGATTTTAAAGATTTCCCCGCAACTTCTGATGACAATTCAAGGAGGGCGGATGCAAACAATGGAAACTTCCCCTTTTGGGTGAGTTCCACTTTAATGCTGATTGAGAGTAAAGTTTGGCTTTAGTTAAAAATTTCCATAAACAAGTGAATAACTCATCTCGGTGACGTATCCCCTATTAGGTGGCTCAGTTTCAATCAGACAAAAAGCAGCTTCAAAGAAAGCAGGAACTGACAGTCTGTCTTCAGTTTACCCACAGTGCTCTGAGAGTTCTTTGAATCAAGTATGTTCACGTTAAAAACAAATATAAATTGTTTAATATATTATAAAACTAAAAAAAAAAGCTATGACAAGTCCTGAGCTTGTCAAATGTTCTTCAAATGTTTGATCTTAAGTTGAAATTCTGAACTAAAGAGTTTTCGGGTTTTGCAGCCAATGTTGATACCCTTTGAGGTCTCCGTGATCACTTTTTTTGTAGCTGAAATAAAAATAGCAATTCTGTGCTATTTAGATGGCCAGATAAATCCACAGAGAAAAAAGTTTAGTAACTACGGTACTAACAAAGTTTAACTTTTCTTGAGTAATGTTAAAAAAAAATCTCCCATTGGGAGAATTCCCCTCCTGTCTAACCCCAGTTGACACCCCATGCATCCGTGCAGGCCGTGTTTTGCCGGGGGATGAGAGCCCATTCATTTTAATTGACTCCCGTGCCCGTGACAGAAGGAAAGAAGTCCGGAAAGAAGTCCCTGCAATTATTCGGAAAACACAGCCTGCAAGGGAACTTGGTTCCCAGTGTGGTTGCGTTTTCCAGTGCGGGCAGCGTGCCATTAGAAATAATTGCACCCGCCCGCGGGTCTGCATTTCTCTGTGCGGGCGGGATGGGTGAAGCTGCAGGATTTTTATGTGATCCGACACAGATTTTGAACTGGGGGTTAAGGCGGGTTCACATATTTACGATTTGGTATCACAGGTAGATCGCTGCAATTTGCCCACGGGCCCAAGTCATGAGGCAATCTGTCAGGGATCGGGGTGTGACCAGAAATGTGTGGACTGGGCACAGGGAGGTAGCAGGCTTCAGGAACACAGGCTTTGTTTAGGGATGGAGAGGTGGGAATGATCAGGCGGGCCGCAAGGTACTGTCAGGCACCGCCCGGCGGGATCTCTAGTGACCACAGACCAGGATTCCCAGGGCGCGGGTTCTAAGCCCCAGTTGCCTTTTCACCAGAGCCCCTGATGGTGGGGATGGGGCTTGGTGCAGGACTGAGACCAGGTCGCGGGCCCGCTGAGTGCACCCAACTGTGGTAGAGGGGTCCGCCCAGGGTATGTACTGGGGGAAAGCCTGATGTGAAGGGGCTGGCAGGATTGGACAGTAGTGACTGGATCTGTGCAGGATGGATAGATCGTCTGGGTTGCGCCAGGGCGTAGTCAGGCAGGCCAGGTCAGAAATGTGCGGGCAGTGAGGGGTCCGGGGGCGGGGAGAATGTGGGCACAAGGGGTTCAGTAACTCACGGCAGCGCGTCGGGTAGGCGAAGGATGGTCGGCGCCTTTTCCAGGAGATGGTAGCAGAAGTCAGGATAAAGCAGGTCAGAAACTAGGAGTAGGCGGAAACAGGATACAAGGTACAGGGGCTCAGGGAAAATACCCCAAAGGCCCGACTCGGGTTTGGGCCCTTCCTTAAAATACCCCCTGCAATCACCCCCAGGGTTGGCTGATTGCAGGAGTGGCTTTGGCGAGTCCCACCACCAGTGCTGATTCCATTCCTGACACAATACAGCACGCTGTTTTCTTGGGGGTGCCATTTCCTTTAATGGTATCCCAAAAACACAATGCGATTCTTTTGAGTTTTTCCATCAAAAGTGACTTTATAGGTTTTTTTTGGGCAACAAATATGTAAGGGCAGCCCATTCAAAAAAAAGGGCTGCCCCCATGCGACATGTAGAAATTGTGTGAAATTTACAAAGTCAAAAAACTACACAAAAATTGAACAAAGCCCCTTTGTAATGTGGTCAACAGAAAAAAAAGTTGAAATTCCCCAAAATAGACCAGAAAAGAAAAAATACCCCCTTACATTTTTGTTTTTTTTCGTTTCAAATATTTTCTGTTCTTATAGGAATAGAGAGAAGAGCAATTCGAGTTATAATAAGGATGGTAATATCCAACCACAGACCTAGGGGACAGGTGCATTCATAACGTGGAATGCCCAAAGACTATTATAGTAAATACAATAATGGCATGTAAAAACACACACCCATCCCTCGTGGGAATGCTTTGAACTATATCAGCAAATAGCAAATTAAAAAGTTTCCCAACTCAAAATTGGGTAATTTTCAAAAAGAAAGGAGAACAAAAAGGGGAAAAGAAAAAAAAAAATAAAGAAAAGAAACAGGGAAGATTTAATGGATCCCGAGCTGCCCACCACCTTCATCTGTAACATATGACAGCCCTTCCTGCGTTGCCGGTCTAAACTAAAATAGTTTGAAGTTTTCATGGGTAAAAACCCGGGACATCAAATTTTAAAAAAGAGTTCTAGTTTTTCTCATATAACTGGGCTGTCAGATCTTTAATGTGAAGATATTCATAATTTTTTTGCCCTTCCATAACAGCTGGTTTTTAAAATTTCCAATGGCGCGTATAAACTCAAGACTGACAGCAAAAGAAAAAGACCCCTTTCGGATGCGAGAAACTGTACCCAAAAAGGGGTTTTTGCCCCTTCCCCCCTTATAAAAAACTAAAAAATACTGTATATTTTCAAAAGAAAAAAAAAAAAAGAAAATTTAAAAAAATATTAAATGCAGATTCTTTTTTAGTAAGGAACAATAGTGATTTCCTGTAGAAACTAGTAGCGTGGAAAATCTGGAAAAATACGTTTAAAGCATCTGTGGTAACAGGGGGTGTATGTGGTACATAAAAATGATACAAAAATATGAGTGACACTGAACTACTGAATGAATTTAATAAATGATCAGTTATTGGGACTTTTGGCCCAAAAGGTTTCAGGGCCCCGGGTAATTAATTGCTTGGAAGGATTACAGAAAGAAGATGCCCAGACTCAAAATATACGTATATGGGTCTATGAAACAATCTTGTATTTTTGTCTGATTTTGCCATTAGGTTTAACAGCGTTTTCCCCATTTTTGTTTTTTTGCTCATTTGTGGGGAAAAAAAAGGACAAAACTTTAATTTGGGTACAGATTGTGACCCCGCAATTGTCAGTTAAAGTAAGTAGCGCCGTATCCAAAATTGGCCCTGGTCAGGAATGGGGGGGGAAATCCCCTTGGAGGGGAAATGGGTTAAAAAGGAGAAGTGGGGCAAAAGCGCTTTTTATTTTTTTCCACTTTAAAAGTAAGAAAATCCCCCCCTGTCTGAGGCAGATTTTTTTGCTTGATGGATATGGAACTAGTTAGGCTCATGACACAGGGTTTTTTGCGCCCTTTTGGGGGTCAGGCGTTTTTTTTTATTTTTTTAAACAGCCCTCCCTTTGTCCCTTTTTGTCCCTGCCACGACTTTTTGGAGTTTTAGTGGTAGAAGCTTTTACAGGAGGAAAGAAAAAAAACCCCGAGCCAGGGTGTTAGGAACGCAGTGTTTTGTCAGAAAAAATTCTTTTAGTTTGGGAAACCATCTAAAATGTGTCTAAAGAGTTTTTAAAAACTGGGCGGTTTGCGCTTGAGCGCTAATTCATTTCAATGGCTAGAAAAAATGATTATGTCCCAAATTTAAAAGAATTACGCCCAAGCACAGAAGCTTGTAAATGCACCTTTGAAAAGGTTTGGATTTTTAAAGTGTCAGGCGCTCTTTCTGCAAAAAACGCTGCTCCCAGGAGGAAGGTTTTTAGGATTTTTTTTTTTTTTTTTTTTTTTTAAAAGCCCTGTGTTGTGGGCCCATATACAGTTAAATTTTCCTTCAAATGTTTTGTATGAAACTCAGAAAAAAATCTTTTTGCCAGGGTGTGCCATCTGGAGTAAATGAATTTTTTTTTAACCTAGGTTACCCCTATGCGGCCATGAGGCCCGCGTTTTGCTCGGGCACGAGGCCCTTCTTCTGAATGGACCCCGTCCCCGTGACACGAGGGAAAGAAGCCCTGCACTTCTTTGGAAAACGAGCCTCCCGGGGAAACCTCTTTTCCCGTACGGTTTTTGCGTTTCTTAGGTGGGGGGGTCCCATTTAAACTAATGGCACTCGCCGCAGGTCCAAAATTCTCTGTGGGTGGTCGGTTGCACGGATTTTGCGTGGACCCGCAGCGGCACCCCCTGCACAGATGTGAGCCGGGCTTTTAAAAACCCTTTAAAAATTTAGTTTGACTGCCATGTCAAAGTCAGAACTTTATAAGGTTTTTTTAATGTTCCAGTAGTAAAAAAAATACACTACATATAAATTTTTCCCTTTAAAATGAGGCCCACTTTTAACTGTTAAAATTTTTCGATCAGATAAGAAACTAGAAAAATATCCCATCCTGAGCCTGTAAAATTTATTCTATATGGTCAATAGAAAAGTTTCCCCTTTTAAAATTGAAAAAGCCGAAAAAAAAAAAGACGATTTTGTTTGTAAAAGCAATTCTCTGCTTTTAAGCCCTGTGCACCGGGGTGTTTTGAAAACCCTGGAAACTTTAGTTGTGAAAAGTCATTTTTAAAAACATGATTTTTTTTCAGTTTTTTTTGGGGCGTTTTCGCATTAGCGTTTAAGGCGTTTTCCCCATTTGCCTTTTTTGCATTTTTTTTTTTTTACCAGAAAAAAAATTTGTTTTTGGTCAAAAAAAGCCCAAAAAAAGTCGATTTCATTTGTGTTGCCTAAAAAAAATTCCTCTAAAAAACCCATAGTTTTGGGAGTTGCTGTGTAAAGTCATGTTAAAAACTTTGATTTTTCCGCTTTTTTTTTGCATTTTCGCTTTTGCATTTTAACGGCGTTTCCCTTTTTTTGCGTTTTTTTTTTTCCAGAAAAAAATTTTTTTTGGGTCAAAAAAAAGTCCAAAAATGTCGGTTTCGGTTTTTTGCCTAAAAAAAAAGCCCCTAGAAACCACTAGTCCGGGGGTTTTTTTCCCGCCAAAAAACGTTGATTCCCGTCTATGTGTGCATGGGTATATAGGATAACATGCTGGGGGGGTTTTCTGACGTAGAAAAAAAAATATCAAAAGCAAAAAACAGTCGCTGTTAAAAAAAGTCAAGTGTGCATGAGGACTTAAAATTTGATCCTTTGTGTTCCAACCACACCAATAAAAAAAAAAAAAAAAAGTCAGTTTGGCTCATTTGTTTTTTGCTGCAAAATATCAATAAAAAAGTTTTCATCATAACTTTCACTCTGTTGTTAAACATGACACAGTATAAGATCTGCTTCGTTCAAAAAAACAGCTTGTCTGTCAAAAAAGTTCCCCCCTCGTCAAAGTTGGCTGCACTCGAAGTCATTGGTATGTACCCTTTTTAGCAACAAACAAATCTGTATGTTTTTTTTCCCGGTGAAGACCCCCAGATAGTCACAAAAAAAAGAATTTAAAGATCACACCAGCCGGGGGAAAAGAAGATGAATGTTTTTCACCGGATGATGTTTGACTGTGAAGAATGGCTCCTCTTTTTTGGTCGTTGGCACCCTTTTTTTTTAATCCCTGATTATCACTTTTTGTAGCGTGATTTCTAGATTGCAAAAAAAATCCCCAAGACTCGCCTGTTATATGAGCCAGTGAGTGGGCACAAGGCTTGAACCAGTGGGGGGGGCTTTATGACAAAGGGCAATAGGCAAATGAAAGTAGAACTGTGGAATGGAATTTTTTTCAGTAAAATTCTGTACAAGTAAAATTCTGTTCGGTTGTGGCAGGGGGGATGCCATTGGAAAATAGGGCCCCGGGGTCAGTGGGGGGCCCCATGAGATGCCCTGGTACCTTTTTCTGGGCTTTTTTTGATTTGGGAAAGGACACGGGGGCCCAATGATCCCCTATTGCCCTGGGGCCCCATAGTTGTCAGCCCCCCCCCTGGTTGGGGGGCTTTGATGAAAAAAAACCCGAACCGCGAAAGTTACGGAATTTTTTAACAGAGAGGACAATTCACAAGCATACTACCACAGCTACTGAAAACTTTTTTTAATGTTTAGCTGTCGAGGGGTATACAAAGAATTAAAAATAAAAACGGTGGGGTCCCCCCCCCCCATCCTCCCAACCCCCTTTTGGGTTGGTAGGGGCCCGCTATGACCGTTCTTAAATACAGTGATGTGTCCAAGGGGGCGGGAGTCACCCCCCCCCCTTGTGACTCATCATTGCTGTGTTTGGGCCCAAAAAGCGGTGCACCTGAACTGTGGAGGTGTGTTAAAGAACATTGTGAAAAAATAGCACATAAAGGGCCCAAGAAAGACACCAGAAAGGTCAGGGATAAAGTTTGGAGGGTTTAAAGGGGGGGGTTGGGGTTACAAAAAAAATTTTCCCCAAGCTTTAAACATCCCATGGATACTTTAAATCCAATTTTTCCGAAAATGGAAAAAGTATGGCACAATGAAAAACCTGCCAGACATGGCCATCCACTTAAACTGACGGGCCAGGCAAAGAGGCTTTAAATAGAGAAGCACCCAAAAGAGGCACATGGTGTGCGACGCGGCGTAGATCCCTGCCCTTCTTCAAGGTCCTACCTTTTCCTGGGGTTATGTTACTCCATGTGCGGGCCCCCCCTTTTTGGGATTCTGCTGTGCATGGGGGGAATCTTTTTATGCCTTCAGGTCTTGAGGTTTCCATCCCCCGAGGGGTGTGGTTGACATATAACCCTGTGACCCGCACATGCTCTTTGCACTTGTGTTTGTATTTTTGTTTTCTCGCTTGGTATATGCTTGTGTCTTCTGGTATCTGACTGGTTGTGATTAAGACCTTTCTCTGGTTTTCCTTCGATCTGCCCTTTCCGTTGCTGAACCCGGCCCGTGACCTGTGATTCTCTGTCTACGGTTCTGTACCGTTTTGCCCCGTTTTTTGTCGACCCGGCTTGCCTGCCGCTTTGTTTTCCCACCAGCTACACGCCATTGGCGGCGGCCTTTACCGAGCCGGGTTTTCTCGGGGGGCCGCGCCCGGTTCCGGGCTGGTCAAGTCCACCCCACCATCAGGGGCCCCGGGTGAAGGGCAGCCGGGGCCCTTTAGACCCGCGCCCTGAGGGACTTCGGTTGTTGGTGGTGGTTGTCGTCCCCAGTGCGTTACCCTGCCATGGGCCCTCCCTGTCTGTTCCACACCCTCCCCTGACATTACACAAGTGCCAGGGAACCCTGACGGGGGGTAGCCTTCGCTTCCAATGTTGGTCACCAGATGGTTTAAAAGGATCTCCTCTTGGCGTTCGCTCGGCGTTGCAAATTGCTTGCCGCCCGCCACCTTACTCCTGGTTTTTTTAGGCCCGGGTTGTCACCCGGTAGTCGCCCCCCGTCCTGTTCCGCTTGTTGCGCCTACCGCCGCGGCTGCTGCGGCACCCGCAGGCCTAGAGGTATGTGGTTCGCCCCCTTCCCAGCGCTTTTGGGGGTGACCGAGGTAAGTGTCGTGGGTTCCCAACCAGGTGGGGGATTTATTTTAAATTTAATACCCCCCGCTTTTCGCGAGAGGTAAAAGGGGGGGTTTCCTAATATCGCTACTCTCAGACAAGGCCTTTAGCCGGGCAAATCCCTTATGGGAGAGGAATGCCCCGGGTGATTCACAAGTTTTCCGGGGTTTTGTGATGCCTTCCGTAGGGATTGAGTACGGCTCGCTCCGCCTCGGCTGCCAACTGTCATGTCTATGCATCGGGTTCCCGGGACCTTTTGCCGGTACCCCATAGGTTTCGTACCCTGGCAGCAGAGGTGGGTCGGAACAATGAGGCTCTGGTGGCTGCGTTTTCTAGGGTCTTTCGAGGCATTAAAAGGATGAGATCGCACCCAAAGGAATTCCCTGTGGACGGAACAAAAATTTCTTCCTGCCTGATTGATCCCGGCTCGGGGGAGACCCTTTCACCAAAAAAAGCTGCGGGGGCCCTTCCAATCGACTGGCCCACCTGCTTTTTTCTGTCCCACCGTTCCCTCCCTCTCCTCCCACCCTCCTGGGGATAGATTTTTGGGTGGTGGCCCTTTTGGCCGGGGTTTTTTGCTCGCCTTTCCAAGGGGGGAGGGGCCCCCCTTCGGCGTCGGGGGGGTCCCCTGCCGTACTGTGGTCTTGGTGGGGCCTTTGGCAGCCCCTGTCCGGTCCGTGGGGGAAACGCCGCACCTGAGATCCTTCGGGGACAGTCTTGGTGGAGTCTCCTCATCCCCGGGCGTTCCGCAGAGTTAAGCCACTATCACCGTTTGTCCTCCTTGGGCAAAGGGCCGTTGATGGCCAAGGCGTTTTTGGGGATTCTAAGGCCGGCGGGTTGTTTAGGACGCTCTTTTGCTGCCCAGAAATCCATTCCCGCAGGTCGAGTTAAACCCCTTTGGTTCTCGAGGCGATAGATGGAGCCCCCCTCAACCCCGCAGGTTACCCACGAGACTATGCCAGTTGAAGTGCTATTGGGGCTTTCACGGGGAGTTGGCCTGTTTCCAGTGATTTCTTCTCCGCACTTTCGGGGGGTTTTGGGGGGTACCCCTGGCTCCAGATCCCAAAATTCCAACTTCAATTGGAAAACAGCGAGATTCTCTCGTGGTCTCCACAGTGTGGGGCCGGGTGCATCCGTGGGGGGGTTAAGGTGTTGTGTCCCTCCTGGGGGACTTGCGTTCCCCATGTTATGGGGAGTCCCAGGACGTTTTGTTAAGGAAAAAACGCGCTGGTCCCTTCCCTGCTCATCGTCCAGCCCCTGCGCCATATCCTTGCAACCCGGTGCCACTCCGCCACTGGCAGGTGTTCCTTTTCTCGGTTGTGGAGAAAAAAGGCCATGGAGGAGTACGTTGCGGATGGCTTCCCGGGGGCACATTCTAAGTTATTTCCCCCCAGCAGGAGCGGGTTTTTTTTTTCTTTGTAAAGAAAAAGGGTGGTGATTGGGGCCCTTTTGCATTGTTTTGGGGGTCTTAATCGAATCACCATAAGATGCCTCCCCCGATTCCCTTGACACTGAGTTGTTTGACAGCCTTAAAGGGGGGGGAAACAGTCTTTACCAAATTGCCTTTAGGGGGGCGTACAACCTCGTCGGATCAAACAGGGGGTGAGTGAAGCCCGCGTTTAACCCCAGAACTGGCACCCCAAATTTACGGGTGTGCCCTTGGGGGGTTTTTTGTAAACGCTGCCCGGCGTTTTTCGGAATTCATAAAGATGCCCTTCGTGACTTGTTGCGCAGTGCGGGGTTGTTTCTTGGATGCACCGGGTTTTATCTTTGCCTCCATGGAGTCCCATATCCAGGATGTCAAGCAGGTGCGAAACATTAGTGAAAAAAACCCCTTTTTTTTGTAAACTTGAGAGGTGCAAATTTCCCCATCGTCCCAATTTCCCTTTTTTTGGTACTTTATTTTGCAGGGGGATTCTCCATGGACCCTCAGTAGGTTTCGGCGGTTCTGCAGGGGCCTCGTCCAATGGTTTCGGCCCATTCAGCGTTTTTTGGGGGTTTTCCCGTTACTATGGAAGTTCTCAGGAACTTCTCCACGATGGCAAACCCTCTCTCAGACCTAACAAGAAGGCAGTAATCCTACGAGTGGCCATCCGGGCCATCGTAGTTTTCGGGCTCTGAAATCCGCCTTCGCTTCGGTCCAAACTGTCTCATCCAAATTTGCCCCCTTGTTTTTGATTCCCCAGCGGGAGTGGCTCTCTCCCCTCTCAAGTCGCCCCGAAACCCCACCCCCTTTTTTGGGGGGCCCTTAGGGCCCTTGAGTAAAAGGGGTTAGGATAGGGGTTGGGCACTTTGGGCCCAAAGGTGGGGGCCCCGTCACTCCGTTTGGCCTATTCTTCGACAAAGGGAAACCACTTTTTTTCGGGGGCCGTTTTTCCCCCGTCCAAAGGGCCCTTTTTGCGGGTTCAAAAAGTGGCTTATTTCCGGCCCAAAAATTCGGGGTGCAAGGGGACCCCGATTTCCCGGGGGGATCTGGCCCCCCCGTTATTTCCCCTTTGATCAGATTGGCGCCTTTCCAAAAAGGCCCTCCCCCCGGGGGGATTTTTTCCTTGGTTCCCCGGGCCGGGGGTAATTTTTTACCTTTGCGCACCGGGGGGTCCCTTTTTTAAAAATCCGGTGGGGGCCATTTTCTTGGGCCCCCCTTTTTGGGGGCCCCCCGTCCCATGCCCTTAAAAAGCCCTTTAATTTTTGCCCCTTTCCCCCTTTTTAATGGGTTTTCCCCTTCCCAAAGGGAGCTCCGGGGCCCCGGGGGGGGGTTTATTTGGCTCCCGGGGGTTGGGGCAACTTTTTGGGGGGTTTTTTGTTTTTTTTCCCCCTGCCTGATTCCATCGGGGAAAATTAAAAGGGAACGGAGGGGGCCCCCGGGGTTTTTCCTGCGGGGGGAAGGGGTTTTTCTCGGGGGGGGGTCAAACGGTTCCCCCGGGCCCTTCTGTTGGGTTTTTCCCCTTTTTTTAAAAACCACCCCCAGCCTGGGGGCCCGGGGGGGTCCAAAGGTTGCAATTTTCCCTTTGGGTTTTTCCGGGCCTCAGGACATTCCCCCCCTCCTTTGGGGAATTTGGGGGGAAAAAACTAACCCCCTCCGGGGTTTTCCCGGGGAAAATTTTTACCTAACCCGCGGTTTTTGAGAAAGGTTTAAAGGGGTTCGGGGGGGAAATCTTTTTGCCCTGCGTTTTTTGGGGGCAAAACCGGGGCTTTGGGGGGTTTTCCGGGGTTCCCATCCCCGGGGGCCCTTCATCCCCCTGGCGTCTTTTTTGTCCCAGTAAAACCCCAAACCCTTTTCCCCCCCAAACGATCCCCCCCTTTTTTTGGTCCTTTTTGATTTTCCCGATGAATCGGTATTTTTTCCCTTTTTCCCTTTTCCCCCGGGTCGGTCTAAAATTTTATGTACCTTTTTTTAAACCCCCTTTTTGCCCCGTTACCCCCCTTTTTCCCCGGCCCCGGGGATTGGGAGGTTTGGGGGTAAGGGTGGCCGGGGCCTGGCTCCGATTGGGGGCCCCGCCCGGCCTTTTAACCGGGGAGGGGGGCCGGGGGTTTTCCAAGGGCTTCCCGGGGGTTTCCCATGTCCTGCTCCTTTTTTCCCCTGGCTTTTTTTTTGCCTTTTGGGTTTAGGGCCCCCCGGGGGGGGGGCCCTTTAGGGGGGGCCGGGGTTTTTTTGAGGGTTTTTTCCTTTTGTTTTTTTCTTTGGTTTTTGCTGTGATGGGGGGAACTTTTTTTCCCTTTGGCTTAAAGGGGCCCTCCCCCGGGGGTTTCTGATGACTTCCTTGTGACCCCCTGCTTTTCCTTTTCTGTACTTTTTTCCTTTTTGGGTTGCCGTACCTTTTGTTCAACCATTTTTAAAACCATTTCCGGTTTTTTTGTTTTCCCCGTTTTTGGGAAAGGCCCGGCGGGGATTCCGCACTTTTTGCCGTTTTTTTTCCCTTGGCGCCCGGCTTGGTGTGGGGTTTTTTTTTTCCCGTACCGCCTTTTTCCGGGGCCATTCCCAGCCGGGGGTCCCCCCACCTTCCGGTCGAAGGGGCCCTCCCCACCCAGGGGGGTGGTAAAAGGGGGGGGAAAAGGGACCCCCCGCCCTGAGGGACTTGGGGGGGGGTTTGTGGGGGGCCCCTCCCCCCCCCCTTTTGGGTATGGGGGGGGGGGGGGGGGTGGGGGGGGGGGGGCCCCCCCGGCCCCGGGGCCCGCCCCGGGGGGGGGGGGGGGGGGGTTTGGGTTTGTTTGGGGGGGGGAAGGGTTTGGGGGGGGTTTTGTTTTCCCCCCCCCTTTTTTTTGGGGGGGAAATTTGGAATTTGTGGTTGTTTTTTTGGGGGGCCCCTGGTGGGGGTTTGAGGGTTGTGGTTTTGGGGAAATTTCTTTTTTTTTTTTTTGGTTTTTGGTTTTTTTTTTTTAAAAAAAATTTTTTTTTTTGGGGGGGGTTTTTTTTTTTTTTTTTTTTTCGGGGCCCCTTTGGGGCCCCGGGCCGGTCCACGGGGGGTTTTTTAAACCGGGTTGGGTTTTTGGGGCCCCCCTCCTGGGGCCCTTTAAAAAGGGGGGGGGGGGGGGAAAAAAGGGGGGGGGGGCCAGGGGGTTTGGGGAGGGGGGGTTTTTGGGGGGGGGATTGTTTGGAAACCCCGGGGGGGGAGGGGAAAGTTTGGGGGGGGGGTAAAGGTTTGGGTTTTTTTGGGGGGGGGGGGGGGGGGGGGGCTTGAAAAATTTGGGGGGGAAAGCCCAAAAAAAGGGGGGGGGGGGGGGGGGGGGAAAGAAAAAGGGGGGGGGGGGGGGATGGTTTTTTGGGGTTTCCCCCCGGAAAAAGGGGGGGGCGAAAATTTTTGGGGGGGGGGTTTTTTGGGGGGGGGTCAAGGGGGGAAGATGGGGGGGGTTTTTGGAAATGTTGGGCCCTTTTGCGGGGGGGGGGGCATTTCCGGGAAAGTTCGGGGGGCCTGGGTTTGGGGTTTTTGGGGGGGGGGTTTTTTATGTTTTTTTGGGGGGTTTTTTTTTTTTTTTTTTAAAAATTTAAAAAGATTCTTTTCCTCCTACCTCTTTTTAAAAGAGGCTTTTAAAAAATATTTTAAAAAATGTTTTACCGTACGCTTTTTAAATGGAAAAATTTTTTTCCCGGGGTTTAAAGGGGGGGGAAAGGCTTACCCCCAAAGGGGTGCAAAAGGTTAAAAGGGGTTGCAAAAATTTTTCGTTTACTCCATTTAGTCCAAACCTAAATCCAATTGAGAATCTGTGGCAAAGACTTGAAATTGATGTTTACAGATGCTCTCCATCCAGTCTGACAGAGATTGAGCTATTTGCAAAAAAGAATGGCAGAAAATGTCTCTCTCTAGATGTGCAAAGCTGGTAGAGACATCACAAAAAAATCTTGCAGCTGGGAATTGCAACGAAAGGGGGGTTCTAAAAAGTATTGACTCCGGGGGGCTGAATACAAATGCCGCCACACTTTTCAGGTTATTTATTTGTATAAAATTTTGAAACCATTTATCATTTTCCTTCCTACTTCACAATTATGTGCCACTTTGTGTTGGTCTAGTTACATAATACCCAATAAAATACATTGACGTTTTTGGTTGTATCATGACATAATGTGCAAAATTTCAAGAGCTATGAATACTTTTTCAAGGTACTGTATGCTGACGTCTTGTTTTTCAGGGACCAAGCCCAATCCCTGAAAAACAACCCCACACCATAATCCCCCTCCACCAAACTTTATACTTTGCACAATGCAGTCAGGCAAGTTCCGTGCTCCTGGCAACCACCAAACTCAGACATGTCCATCAGATTGTCACAAAGAGAAGCGTGATTGGTCACTCCAGAGAACACGTCACCACTGCTCTAGATTCCAGTGGCAGTGTGTTTTACCACACTGCATACGACGCTTTGCATTGCCTACCACTTGGTGGCTGAGTTGCTGTTGTTCCCAGTTGCTTCCACTTTGTTATTATCCCACTAACAGTTGAGCGTGGAATATTTAGTAGCAAGGAATGTCATGGATGGACGTATTGCAAAGGTGGCAACCTATCACGGGACCACGCTTGGAGACACTGAGCTCCTGAGAGCGACCCATTCTTTCACAAATGTTTGTAGAAGCAGTCTGCATGCCTAGGGGCTTGATTTTATACATCTGTGGTCATGGAAGTGATTGGAGCACCTGAATCCAATGATTTGGAGGATTGTTCCAATACTTTTGGTAATATAGTGTATACATACAGTATCTCACAGAAGTGAGTACACCCCTCACATTTTTGTAAATATTTGATTCTATCTTTTCATGTGACAACACTGAAGATAATGACCACTATGTGACGTAGTAGAGTGTACAGCTTGTATAACATGTAAATTTGCTGTCCCTCAAAAATAACTCAACACACAGCCATTATTGTCTAAACCGCTGGCAATAAAAGTGAGATCATTCCTAAGTGAAAATGTCCAATTGGGACCAAAGTGTCAATATTTTGTGTGGCCGCCATTATTTTCCATGTACTGCCTTAACCCTCTTGGGCACGGAGTTCACCAGAGCTTCACAGGTTGCCACTGGGAGTCCTCTTCCACTCCTCCATGACGACATCACGGAGCTGGTGGATGTCAGAGACCTTGCGCTCCTCCACCTTTCATTTGAGGATGCTCCACAATGCTCAATAGGGTTTAGGTCTGCAGACATGCTTGGCCAGTCCATCACCTTTATCCTCAGCTTCTTTAGCAAGGCAGTGGTTGTCTTGGAAGTGTGTTTGGGGTCATTATCATGTTGGAATACTGCCTGCAGCCCAGTCTCCGAAGGGAGGGGAATCATGCTCTGCTTTAGTATGTCACGTACATGTTGCATTCAGGTTCCCTCAATGAACTGTAGCCCCCCAGTGCCGGCAGCATTCATGCAGGCCCCTGACCATGTACACTCCCACCACCATGCTTGACTGTAGGCAAGATCACACTTGTCTTTGTACTCCTCACCTGGTTGACGGCACCACACGGCTTGATAACCATCAGAACCAAATATCAGTTTATCTTGGTGTCATCAGTCCACAGGACATGGTTCCAGTAATCCATATCCTTTGTCTGCTTGTCGTTCAGCAAACTGTTTGCAGGGTTTCGTTTGGTTTCATCAAACTTTAGAAGAGGCTTCTTTCTGGGTCGACAGCCATGCAGACCAATTTGATGCGGTGTGAGGTGTATGGTTCTGAACTACTGACAGGCTGACCCCCCCCCCCCCCTTCAACATCTGCAGCAATGCTGGCACAACCTCATAAGTCTATTTCACAAAGACAACCTCTGGATATGACTGCTGAGCACGTGCACTCAATTTCTTTGGTTGGACCATGGCGGTGAGACCTGTTCTGAGTGGAACCTGTCCTGTGTTAAAAAACCGCTGTATGGTCTAGGCCACCGTTGCTGCAGCCTTCCTGGCAGACTGCTTTGTGAACTCTCATTGGACCGCCAGCATGCAGTAATAAACATGCCTTGCAGTCCCATTCATGTTTGCAAGGAACAGAAGGGGTTTGTACACAGGTACAGGCAACAGGGCTGCAGGCAATGTGTTTCAGAGTGCCTGGACACTGCACCTGCCATTCACTAGTAAGTGGGTGCAATGCATTGCAGGTCCTGTGAGAAAAAAAGCAAAATTTTTTCCTGCAAAAAAATGTGTTTATTTATTTTTTAAGTGAATCACCCTTTAAATTTTCCATTAAATTGCCAGTGCAAGCAGGATGAATTGCTCTTTCCTTTAGCGATTGGTGGTAACTGCATACAATGTAACAAAAAAAAATTACTTTTTTAAGTAAAAAGTA